>JAUEKZ010202389.1:17696-38782 GCA_031471865.1 Melibe leonina
TATAAACAAATTTGGTTGTTAGCTTAATGAAGACAGAGGGATAAAAAATTAAAATATAAACATATTTGGTTGTTAGCCTAATGAAGACAGAGGGATGATTAATCATAACAATCTGACACATGCCTGTGATTTTTGTTTATCTCATACTTACAGTTAGTAGATGGTTCTGTTGGTGCATGGACTAGTTTGGTCTCTTGTTTTTCCAACATCTGATTGCCTAAACAGTCTGATGACAAAGAACTGTTGTTTGTTTCGGATACATTTTTCATCCTAAAACTCATTTGATCATGGTAATCCTGATGCTGTGAGGCGGTGCAATTCACTTTTGATTTCTCCCTCAATAAAAATTCCTCATTGTGTGAGTGAGCCCTGGACAAAAAGTGTTCATTCACCTCAAAGTACGTCCTCTCTTTTCTTGAATCCAAATCAAAATGGTCTCTTGGTTTTGGACTTGTCCTTGATAAGAATGTTTCATGTTGACCTATATCTGCATTTCGACTGTGTGAAGAAATGTTTTGATTAGGGTTGGACCCTCTATTTATTCTTTGCATGGTCAAATCATTTAATAATGTGTTTTCAGATGTAGAAGGAGTAATCAACTGCTGTAAAGGGGATACTGTTGCTCCATCTAAATTATCCGAAGCTGAATTTGTCAAATCAAAAACTGGATAACTACTCGTTATCTTGATGTCTGACAGGCTTAATTCAGTTGTAGGTAAACCAGTTGTTGATTTAAAATCATTGGAAAAAGAGTTGGTATGAACTTTTGAACCTTTAAACAAGCTGGTGTCACCATTAGTCCTTTTTTCAATTGGAGCAACACTGCCAATTATGTCACCGAGGGACACAGTTTTCTCCAAGCAACCTGAGGATTTTGTAAAGAGAAAACAGTACCAAAGTCATAAGCTCATATTACTGTGAAAACTGTCAATCAAATTCCATTCAAAATCACTCATTATGAATCCTGTTTTTTGTAATCCTTTTGAAAGAAAAGTAATAATCTATTTTTCTATTAAATTGGTGTGTGTGGGGCGGGGGGGGGGGGGGGATTTTTGGTATTTTTTCCTACTTACATATAATTTTTTTTTCAATGGCTTGACTAGATTATCTCTCATCCTTTCACAGTTTTGAATTTTTACTATCTTGAGCACATCCAATATTCATTTTGACTTTTAATGTCACACATCACCATATAAAATTTTACAACTTATTCAAATCCATCTTACTATGTATGTGAAGCTGTAGTATAAACTTATCTTTCATTTCTTTAAATTTACTCAATCCCAAGTTCCACAACTGATGACTTTTGCCATTGATTTGACATTCACAAAAAGTGTATAGCACTCACTTTCCAAACAGACATGCCGTGACTGGTCTTCTTCATTTTTGTCAGCTTTTTGTAGACTTAAACCCTTCCAACATTGCCAGCTGCCTCCAACAATATAAAAGTTCCCTGATTGGGGAGACACTCGGCCACAAATTGATTGGACTATCCGCCTCAAAGGGGTTTCCAACTCTGAATAGCTAATGTTGGAGTAGGTTTCAACTTTCTTCAAGCACAAGTTTGTTGAAAACGTGTTGCCAGACATCAGTAGAATTTTGGTGATGAACCATATCTTTTTGAAAAGGGAAGAGGGCATGATAAAAATAGAAACAATGCTCAGGACATATAAATTTGACCTGAAATTGTACGAGATGAGAGCTCTTTACATGACATTTCTGGCAGAAGAGAGTTAAGGTTTAATTTGTTGCTTTTTTTTCATCAAAGTTCTATTCAAACTAAGTTTTTCATGCAAAAAGTAATCATGATTATAATAATTACGTACATTTCTAAATCACAACCATATCATGGAAAACATGAGCTGCAGGTGCTTATAGTATACAGTTATATATCAAAGACTGTAAAAAAAACAAGCCCCTGCATCATTCATTTTGTCCTGGAACTGTGTAGAAAAGCACACTGTAAAACAGACTTTTTATTCTAATCACATAAATACATTTCTTATAAACAGGCAGTTTTGTACAAACCTGGTCATCTTCTAATTGCACTTGAGCTTTTTCAAGTTTAAAGGCATCAACATCAATCCCTAGACAAAGACTCTGCAGTAGTTGATAAGTGGCTTGAAGGGACAAGGTGTCTTCATTTTCTCTAAGGCACTTTTGTAGATCAGGAGTTTCTCTCTCCAATGATAACGTAATATGAAGAGTTATTTGGTATCCAGGGGAACTTGTTGAAATTTTGCTGATATTTTCAGGCTCACAATAAATGAGGCTGGGATCTGAAAGATTTAAAAAAAATTAAAACTTAAAAGAGGTGGGTGAGGTTTTTTGGGGGGTTTTTTCATGGAAAATTATTAGTTCTCACTATTTATCTGTTATAATTTCTGAATGACGTATTTGGCATTTATTCAGGTCATGTTCTTCCACCATTAGTTATGTAATAATTAAAAATTTGATGAAATTGTATATGGATAAATCCTATAGAATAATTGCAGGTAAATTTGTCAGTAGCAATCTCCAAGTCAAAATGAAGGCCAAACATGAACAAAATTAACAAAACAAAATATAAAATTTTTCCTCATTGTTTTCTCTCTCAAACCTTAAAACTGTCCATTACATCATTTTGGCTTGAGGTGACGATATAGATTAATGTACTGTTACTCACCAGATATCTCATACCCAGGAGTCTTGCACCCGTACTCGATGACAGACCAAGCAGGAAAGCCAGGGGTGCTGTCTGCAATCATTGCATGGGCAGGAATCATGGGATAGCTGCATGATTCAACTGAGAATAGAAATACATAAGCAACCAGTTCTTGAGCTTATTACATTTAGAGGATCTTATCAAAAAAGTAAATTAAGAATATGATATTTGTTATTTCAGTTATATATATTATGTTTATTCATATTTTTCTATTTTCTATAAATTTGTAAGAAATTAAAAACTAAAATCCATTTCCTTCTTCAGAAGGTGTCTATCTGTATTTTAAATACAAGGTAGTGATGACAATTTGACTGTAAGTATTCTGCTCTTCTCAACCACTCCCTTTGTTTGACCATTGATACCCACTGACCTAGCCATCACCCCCCCCCCCCCTTCCACCCTTGTACTATCGTCTGTCAACCACTCCCTTTGTTTTAGATACCCATTGGCCTAGTGATTCCAATAGTGACTAATATCACATAGTCTTTCGATATTGATCAATAGTCGATATCGATACTAGAAATAAATGAAAAAACACTCAATCTTCTGTTATGAACAAAAACTACATTGTAACCTCCCATTTTTCTCTAGCTTTTTCTTCCCTGGCCATCACCCCCTCTCACAGGCGCCTGAAGTATGACAGATACAGAAAAGCTTTTTTTTTATATTTGACAAGCCTAAATGATACAGAAAGTGATTGGAATGCTTTACTAACAATGTTTTTTTTTATTTTTTAATACTGACATTTTTGGACCAGTAATTGATAGTATCGATATTGATATCAACTTTTTCCCATGCCTCTCTTTTACTATCTTCTCAATTACCTTTACAGAATGGAGGCGTGTCACTCCAAGTTCCATTTGCTGTGCATTCAATGACTGACAGTCCAACAATTGTGTGCCCACAGTCACACTTAAAAACTGCTTTAGCTTTGTATAACAATGATGTAATAAACACCTCACCATTGTCTACTTGTCTTAAACTAGGACACGAAATTGCTGTGTGAAAAAAAAGACATAATTAGTGTACATTATGTTGCTCTTAAAGATTGCTTGTTTGAACTTAGCAAAAACAATAATCTTTTCCTGTCAAGTCAAGCTTAGAGATCAGTCCATCAGTAACTGTTCAATCTAAGCAGATCCTTTGTAGGACGTTGCTTTTCAAACTGATAAAATATTGAACAATCTCTTGCCAGTCTACTTGCTTCTGTTGTTATCATTCCCAACCAGTCCAGTATGTCCTGTTCCCACCTTCTAGTTGGTCATCCTTTTCCTCTCCTACTATCCACTTTTGCTTTCAGAGTATGTTTTTCAAGTGATTGATGTTGTTTAATGTGTCCAAAATATCCAAGTTTTTGCTTTTTTACAATTTGTCGGAGTGATGGTGTTTTTATTCATTTTCAGCATCTCTTCATTTGATACTTTCTCTGTCCATGGTATTCAAATAATTTTTCTAGAGCATTTTAATCTTAACATAAAAAGAAAAATCAAAGGGTAAAATATGGGGCAGGAGATTAATGCATTTGGTGCTGATCCTAAAATTCTTTAACGTAAAACACTAGTCTTGCCTGAAAAATGATTTAATTTCTTCCTATTAACAAGTGTGTTTTCCTCCTCAAAGCTGTATTCAGCAGTTCTCTGGTCTGAACACTAATTTAGCTGAACAATGGGTTTCCAGGATTACCATATATACTTATTATTTTGGTTTCAACTGATTAGCTAATCAGGAAGTTTGAAAGAAATTAGTCAGATTTTATTCACCTTCACAAATTGGGGCCAATCCTGTCCATCCATATTGTTTTCTGTAACCTCGTATACCACTTTCAATTGGTAAGCAAAATCTAAACAAAGGACCTCTCAAGGAGAATCCCTCCTCACAAGAGTAGTTGGCCTTGCTTCCGGCAGTCAAAGAACTGAAAATGACTTTTCCTTTTACAGGGCTGATGGGGGTGTCACATTCATGTTCTGAAAAATCATTTTCAATTTGACCTTTACAACAACAGCAATTTTTTGTAGCAAAAACTTCTCAATTTATTGTCTTTATATAAATTATTGTGTCTCTATTTGGTCAAAATAATTGTAAGTATGGTATGACTAACAATCACTTGTTAAGCAAAAAAAAATTTTAAAATCCCCAAAAAGTTGGATTTTTACATTATATTACAAAAAAAGTAAATGAAGTATCATGCAAAGTCTATATATCCTTGTAAAGCTCAAAGTCTTCTTCTTTAAGAAGCTGAAAACTGTTTGGCTCTATCTTTATGGTAAACTGTTATGCCCAAATAAAAATGGGTCAAAATCATGCTACAAAGGGGTATTTCTTGGCTCAAGTCATGCTACCAGAAATCTACTTACCCCACAACAACAATAATAATATGCTTAACAACACCATCATTTATGTTTTTTGTAAATCTTTCATATATGCCTAGTTATGTAAGAAATTAATAACATTTTATTCATCTTTAATGAAAAAGTTTGTGGAAAAAAAACTTACCTTTACAACAGCTCTCCTCTGAAGACCAATGACCTGAACTATTGCAAACAGCCACTGAACTGCCCTCTAAATAAGAGCCATCGGCACATTTGATGACTGCTTGTGTTCCAGTGACAAAAAGTCCATTGCTGAGGGGTCTAGTTGTGTAAAGTACTCGACCATTTTCAAGTACATTCAATGGTGAACAAGAGGCTGCAATAATTGGTTACGTGTGTGTTACCAGAGTAATCAATTGGATTCAAATTCTTGGAAAATCACTTCAGCAAGTTTGAAATAAAACAATGGTGATGCTTAAGGTAAAGGAGTTAATAGATTGGAATGTTATGAAATTATCATTCTCATTTGTTTGATTGAATATAAAATCTAGTGTCATTTTTTTTTTTAATGAATTCAAAATTGGTATCTAAAAGCACAGTTAACACATTCTATCTTTAAAAAGATTGATGTGTCACAATAAAATAAGGCATGGACAGCAACCATGTTGACAGCACACACTTTATTTTTCTGAATGTTTACACACTTCCACTCTTACATCAAGATTTCTTAAACACAATAATGATAATAATAAGACACACAAACACACAAACTACATGATAGGTTACCCCAATTTACATGGTTATTTCCCTTCACATAATACCACTATATTATTATTATTATCATACTTTATTCCCCCATCCCTATTGAGGCCACTGATACCAATAAGCACATGCCTAGCGGTCGGTCTGATGATAAACAAGTAGCCTAAATCTACGTTAAATAACTCCTCCCATGATTATTTGTAACACTGTCATTTACGATGTAATAAACAAAGACAAAAACATCATCCAATTGTCTTTTGCTCTGTCATGACACACAAGTACAACACACTAAAGACAATTCACTACTTCTATTACCAACCAACAAATTTTATGTGTTTTACACTCAAACATCAAAAATCCATCTATGGAAATTCACACCGTGCTGTTTAGTGCCGGAATGGTGCGATCCGTCTGATTAAACTGTATCTTCTACTTCTTTGTAACAATTAGGCGCACCCTTTTGAGTTTATTTTTTAAGCACATTTTGCCCTCATTAAGAATATCACAGTAATATAGATTTCATCATTCTGTAGTTAGGGTGCTATTCATAATCAAGATAGTTTTAGTAACTTTAAATGATGCAGAAAGACAAAAACATGTCCTGTCAGTCAGGCAGGTAAACATGATTATAAATCTGAATAACAAAGACGCAGAGTTGGGGATTGAAGAGTTCAGATGTTTTATGATATAGTACTGATACTTACAAATACAAGAATGTAAGGGTGTCATGGTAACATTATCTACTTGGGTTTCATTTCCTGTGTACAGAAACATTCCGATGGGGCACTGGCAAACATAAGTCCCCAGGAGATTCACACATGTATGGCTGCATTGGCCTCTAGTTCTGTCCATTTCATTTTCACACTCATCAACGTCTGGAATGAGAGATGATTCACATTCAGAGAAATCCCCATTTGATGATTTCACAGTAAACTGGTATTATTGACAAACAATGCAATGGATAGACAAAGTTAGTTGACCTATGATAAAAATGGCTTGTGTTTTAGGTCAGTTATTTAGCTCTTGTTTCTAAGCCATTTAGAATCAAGTGTTTACTCTATAATGTATGCATTATTATCATTACATAATAACATATCATGTATCATCCCTATAATGATATAGAGCCTCTTTTTGGATATCACAGAATAATATCATGAGGTCATTAAGCCTAATCATTATTACTGTAGGTATTTGTCAAATGCAATTACTAGGAAAGGATTCTTACCAACACAGTGTGTACTGCTCCCATTGTCCGAGTGTCTGAACCCATTCAAACACAAGCAATGGAATCCTCCGTGATAGTTTTGACAGTGGTGAGGTCCACAGGGGTTAAGCTGCAGCAAACATTCATCCACATCTAACGATAATAAAATAAACAAATGACATATTGTTTGTATATTGAGAATTTTAGAGCGTATTTTTTTTAAAGGCTTATATCCCTTGAGTCATGTTCATCACTGTTTTTTTATTTTCCATGTCAAATGCGACGAATGAAACATATAGGAAAAGACAAGTGCCTGTTATGTGAGTTACAGTTTATTTGTGTAACAAGGACACTGGCGTATGGAGGGCCAGGTACCCATTTTACTGCTAGGTTGGCTGTGAGGTTTCCCAGTCTCAGAAAATAATCAGCCCATCAGGGGAATCAAACCAAGGACCTTATTAAACAAAAAATTTTGAAGCTCCTCCAAATCATCTAATGCGCTAAGATCACATAACACAACATATCATAGGATGTTCAGAGGTTTTCTGTGGTTGCATTGAAGTGTCAACAATTCACACACTTGCCTACAACCGCAAAGCTTATAAAAAAACATTGAAGCCTTTAAAAATACACTCCATCATAGAACTTTAAGAAAGACCCTATAAGTTATTGACTTTTTTTAAAACAAAAAAACAAAAACGCTCTGAAATTTAGGAAGTCTGCAACCAGCCACATTGAAATACGTCTGAAATACAGTGATACCCGGTCCAGCCAAGTCAGTCAGTTAATTGGAAGAAGAAGAAGAAGAACACTTCATGCATCATGATGTTATGGATTTTTACAAAATCTGAATGCTAACCTAACTTAACTTACTTTCAAAATTATACAAAACAATGATAATATCGTTTCCTTGCTCAAAATCAAAATACTTACTAGATTAACAGTCATTATTAGGGAGGAAATTTTATGAATAATATTATTACCATATTGAAAACAAAACAAGGTAGAAAAAAGAAAGTCCCCTCACCTTCACATGTAGGTAGCTGTGTGCCATAGCTCAAATCCTCTTGACATTCTAGGTATCTGGGTCCTACAAGTTCCAGCCCAGAATCACAAAATACTTCAGTCGTCTCCCCTACTTTTAATGGTCGTGAAGTGTTAAGTCTACCATTTATCAATTTTGGTAGAGAAGTACAGCTATGCTCTGTAAAGACATAAATTTGGAAAGGAAAACATCCTATTTTAAAGCACATTTCCAAAATGATAGAAAGAAAAAAAGATTGACTGAACAGAGGTTTTGTAACTAGAGTAAAAAGAATCAATTGTTTTACAAACCTATAAACTAACCGTGATGCGACTGGGTCTTTTAACATTTTTTTTAGATATCACAATTTTCTATTAATTAAATATGTATATATATATTATATATTGCAATTTGTTAGGAAGACAAACTAGAGCTGGATGTACAGCATTCAGCAATGGATCTGACTCAACAGCACCACACTGGCAGAGAGAATGGCAGAGAACAGCCTAACCTAGCACACGCCAGCATTTCAATCATCCTCCATTGCTACAACCCAACTCTCCAATCAAGGGAAAGGGTAAGTGAGAGAATTTGTGAGGTAAATAAAAAATGTAATGCCTATCTTTGAGCAAAAGTACCCCAATAATTTCACTGTTTTAAAGCAGTTTGAATAAAGCATGACAGTTAAAATCTTACTTTCACATGTGGGTACTTCATCTGTCCACATTCCTGAGGAATTACAATGGGAAAACTTGCTACCCATGAGCCGATATTGAGGTTTGCAGAAATACTCCCGTAACGATCCGTATGTTACATCTTCTGCCCTTGCATTTCCTCCCTCTGGTGGCGGCTGTTTTGGACACAAGATCTCTAGACAGAAGATAAAAAAATAAAAGTACAGTAGTTATGCCATTGGATTACCTCATTTTCATGGAAAATTATAAATACATTTATGAAGTAAAGCAGCTGTCATGCTTCTTTTCTAAATCTGTATGTACTGCTTGGAAAAGAAGGCATAGATTTTAGTATTTCAAAGGGTAATGTTAAGATGGACTACTCAGCATATGGTAGAGTAATCAGAAAGAAAGGTTATAAGTAACAGGCAATAGAGAGACAAAGACAAAATGACATCAAAGTTTCGGCCTAAGGCCTTCCTCAGGACAGACACAACAAAAATACTAGTAAATGATACTAAAAATACTCATCAGATTAGCTCAAAACTTGTTACATAAAGATTTTGAATATTATGAGGTTTATGGTATAAAAAAAAAAGAATGATTGTTGAACATTATTCAAAATTTCATACCTTGACAGTGAGGGAGTCTTGACCATCCATTGCTTTCACAAACTGAAGTCCCATTTCCATATATGCGGTAACCATTCAGGCATTGGAAAACTGCCTGGCTACCAAAACTCATGCCACTCAAAGAACGTAAGTAGCCATTTCTCAGAGCTGGGGGTGGTCCACACTGTGTCTCTTTGTACATGGAAATTATTGAAAAAAGCAAAAACTGAACATCTGACACGCCCACATTAACAACACCTATGCAATTCGGTTTTTTTTACACAACTTCTTTTCTCTTTATTTTACACAACTTCTTTTCTCTTTATTTTACACAACTTCTTTTCTCTTTTTTTTACACAACTTCTTTTCTCACTTGCCACACAGCCAGTGTCAATCTATTTTTTTCTTAATTTTCAATGCTGCTCATAAAAGCTCATAAATTGCTTTAACTATTTACAAATACCCCATCAGTTTTTCCTCTGTTAACATAATAACTTGACATCATGATTATCACTGTGACCCTAATTTCTTTAATTTTTTTCCATGACAATCTTTGTTTGAATGTGCAAGGGCTCTATAAGCAAAATATAAAACTCTCTCCCCAGGCTTTTGGCCTGTAATTATTCTCTCTACACATTATTTGAAATGGCTTGATATTATGTGATATAATATATGAAATTACATGATATGAGATAAGATAAGATGATAAGATAAGATAACATAACATAACATAACATATAATATGATATGATATGATAGTCTCTCTCTCTAATCTAAAGGTTAATCAACGATAACAAAGACATGAAAGGAATAATCATCTGGCTAAAGTTTGCAATCACCTTTACACTTCGGAAAGCCTCTTGGTTGCCATTTTCCAAAAATACTGCAGACTGCTGAGTCATGGCCTTCTAAAGTATAACCCTCTCGACAGCAAAAAAATATCTGTGATCCAAATCTTGTCCCATTAGCCGTCACTATCAAACTATCTGAGTCTTCATGTAAGGAACACTCTTCTGCGAATTTTAAAGAAGAATATTTTTATTTCCTGTAATTGACGAGTAGCTTAATATCAGAGTGCATTACACATATATCTACAGATGACAGCAACAACATAAATAACATCTTAAAGAGGATAAAACCCATGGCCAACATTTCTGCAGTAGAATACCTGATGAATTTGATCATATAATCCCATAATTGATCTGCAACAATATCAACTCGTCAACAAAATCATCCAGACACACAGACGGCAATCTGAAACTGCAAGTGGGCGCAGTTCAAATTTCTATAATTTTTGTCACTATATTTTTATTGCAATGTGAAGATGTGACCATAAGCATGAATAGGTCAAAATGTCTATTAGTTCATATCAACCAATAGCCCCAAACAAATATAATGTGTAACGAACCATTAGAAAACACAATTTTCCATCTTCCTCTATTCAGGCTAAAATCTGTTGAAAACTGAATGCTGAAGTTTGATTCAAAGACTAAGGTGTGAACTTCATTCAGCACTCCTGAAAAATGAGCTGTCACAGGGACAGAGCTGTTTGCCGGCAGGTTCTTGTCAGTAATCTGGATTAAAATTGAAAGAGAGCTTAGAATGTTGTAGCAAGTAACTTTTTTTCAAAAACCTGACATATATTTTTCATTAATTTTGATCAAACACTTTTTGAAACCAGATATAACTTGGTCAAATTTATTTAAAGTCAAGGTCGGCTTGTATCAGCAAGTGTCCTTCAAAGATTAATGTGTAAGGATTAAAAAAAGGAAAAAGCCATGAGTCTTTTGGTTGTACTTTCTCCTCTTCGATGATAAACATACAAAATTTGACAATGCCTTAGTCATTTCTTAACTATTTAAAATTTTTGAATGCGCATAAGATAACACATTTTAAATTCATTCAAAAGCATGTAGGCTATATTTACAAAGAAAAAATCCTATGAATAATATAAATTTCTCTTTACAATAGTAACCTATCCTAAATATTGACTGTCAGCTACAAAAGAGAAGTGACACACTGTACCTTTAGAATATCATGACCACCTTCTGTTGAAAATCCAGGAAGTATGATTAATGTTGAATGCTTTTTTGCTGATATGGAATCTTGTTCAAACTCCCAAAAACAATTGAGATTGTTTGGATATCTAGATCTTGAGAAACCAGGGGACTGAATAGTCATTGGATTTGTAGAAAATATCTGATGACAACCTAGAAAAGAAATTTAAGACCAGTTACTTTATCTAAAAATTGATGCATGGCATAGCAATGATAACTTGTGTGTTTTAAAAATGTTTACCACAAACCCTCAAATGATGATTTATTAAAAACATTTCTTCACACCTTTAAGAGCAACCTAAAATTGCAATAAGGCCTTCTATCTTTATCAAAAATATTTCTTCACACCTTTAAGAGCAACCTAAAATTGCAATAAGGCCTTCTATCTTTATTAAAAACATTTCTTCACACCTTTAAGAGCAACCTAAAATTGCAATAAGGCCTTCTATCTTTATCAATTAACACCTGACAGAAAATTGATTTAAAAAATGTCCGTTATCCTTACTTTTTACACTTATTTACAATTTCAGAAATATAGAACACTTGCGGAAATTCTGTTTCTTAAAAGAGCATTAAATAATCACTAATCTCTAACAAAATCAGAAATAACTTTTATGAATCTTACCGGATTGATAAAAAATCTTAAAGCCAGCTAAGCTTTCACTTTGTAAAGTAAGCAGAATACGGAGACTGTTATTGGATGATACTAAAATGACAGGAATTGAGACATCAGATGTGAAAAGTTTGGCTTTCCAGTCATTGCGATCATCTTCTGCTACAACAGCCTTAGGTGTTGTACTGTGTCCTTTGTGGTATATCACAAAATCAGACAAGTCTGGACCGTCAAGTATTTTAACAGATTCATGTACACCAAGGTCAAGTTCTGTGATCTTTGGCATGGGAGAAAATGAACCAAAGTAGTGAACAATAGAAAAACCATTACTATTTTTTTCATGAATATTCTCACGAGTACCTGTTAATGTTAACTGGTTGATAACATAAATTTATCAGAGCTGGAATTCAATTGAGTGTTTTCAAGTGTTTAACAGTCAAAATTATATTGTTTTCTGAAATAAAGTATGAGTATAAGGCAATAATTGTCTCTTCCTTTTACTCTTCAACTTGTATCTAATATTGTTAAAAGGAATCAAGGCTATATGGACATATTCTCCAGATTATAACCTATCACAAACACACAATTTTCTCCTACCTGTAGTGATACATGATCAGATATATTCTCTGAGGTCAAAATCCAGTCACAGACAACAGTTTTATTGGGAGGAAAGTGCAGGTCCTGTTCTTGGGATGCATTGAACAGTAAAAGCAATTGTGAACCGGTTGTTGATATAAATCCACCACACTTCACAGATTGGTTTCGGGGTTCTATATTGAGAAGAAAAAAAAAACAATCTAAAAAAAAAAATTAAAATACAACTTCTTGGAACAGAGGAGTCAATGAATTGATCTTGTAGTTTGAGTGATTATGATTCATGTATAAATGCAGATTATCTTTTGTTGGTTAAATGGCACGATCAATTTTTGAATAAAAACTTTAAGACAATCACCTGATATCCATGAAAGCTTGAAGCCCATTTTGTTATTGGTACTGTCAGAAAGAAATTTAATGGTTGCCAAGTGTCTTGTCAGTTTGATTTCTTGAAGCTCAGATGAACTTGTGAGATCTTTGACCAGTCTGTGTTTTGAAATCATTCCGCCATCATAAATTTGCAAACTGTCATATCCATCTTCAATATCTAATGAATGAACCTGAAATAGACACAGATGGTGAATTTCATTTGAGCCACTGGGATAGCAGAGAATAAGGTAAACAAGGATTTGGAATGTAGACAGGCTTTGGTCAAGTTATGATTACATAATAGCATTTTCCTCTCTACGTGATGATTATCTTCAAATATGAAGCAGAAAGTATAAACAAAAATGTAAAGAGTTTACAGTGCTTAGATATCTAGTACAATTGTTGACTTACAGAGATGATCAAAATCTGGTCGACATCTGTCTCTATCGTCCATACACAATGAGACAAGGGGGGATACAACAGATCAGGAAAGTTGAGGGATGTAAAACTCCCCTCCCTTGCCTTCATTGTTTTACCGCAAAAGCTCT
Source organism: Melibe leonina (assembly GCA_031471865.1). Taxonomy (NCBI): domain Eukaryota; kingdom Metazoa; phylum Mollusca; class Gastropoda; order Nudibranchia; family Dendronotidae; genus Melibe; species Melibe leonina. The sequence continues at coordinate 31,166 of JAUEKZ010202389.1, forward strand.
TCTGTGATTCCGATGCAACTGCAACTGTTTCCGAAATTTTGTCAAGTATCAAACATTCAGAATTTTTTATTCATCTTTTTGCCAGAAGTTTTCAGTAAGATCTTCTAAGATCGAAATGAAAATATCAATGCTGGATTGGAATTTATTACAATGAAATTCTTATTCATAAAAACTGGAAAAACCTTATAAGAAGAGTAAGGAATTATTCAATTTTTGACGATAAGATTACCTCTCCATTAAAAGTAGTATTGGAAAACAGAACTTAATAATTTCTCACGAAAACTCAGATAGTTACACTTTTGATCAACTTTTATTGATTACCTATGTTAGTATATGGTTTAATTGAGATAGTTACACTTTTGATCAACTTTTGGTGATTACCTATGTTAGTATACGGTTTAATTGAGATAGTTACACTTTTGATCAACTTTTGTTGAGTACCTATCTTAGTATACCGTATTGAGTTGCTTCTTTAATGTGATCATCCTACCCCTAAGATCCTGCTGACTACAACTGGTCTCATCCCTTGCAGTGACACAGTCAACACTTCCATCACACATCCAGTGTGGCTGAATGCATGCAGACTCCAAAGGACAGTGCACCATGGGAGAACTGCAAGCTGCCATTGTACAGAGGAATGGCCGCCTCTCTTCACAATCAGTGAGTAACCATTTTGAAGATCTTTTGCTCTTGGAAGTCAGTGAAATTTCAACACATTTCTCTGAAACTGTATTAAAAAGGCCCAAACAATTAGCACAAAAGGATATTTCATAATATATATCATCCAGGAATTAAGGTTGATGATTTAATACTGCCAATAAAGAAAGATGGGAGGTAATTTTGAAATTCTCCAATAAGGACTGGTTTCAAAATTGTCTAACAGCCTATTCAAGTAGCCAGAATTGTTTGTGGAAATAAAATAAATCCCTTTACAAACCTTCTAAACAGGAAAAATCTTCCAAATAATTGATCCATCAACATAGATGATATCATTCAATTTTCAAAACAAATATTGTGAATCTATCCTATTATTCTATGGCTTTTAAACCTGAAGCAGCCAACAGTGTAGCATAATAGGTAGAGTGTCTACCTCAGAATCTCTACGTCAGTGTCTTAAAAATGGGCCTTTTAGCAACTGTCCCTTCAGGCACTTTGCATCTTGGGAACAATGAAAAACCTAGTTGGCGGGGTGCCAGTATATTTTGACCAGATAAGATATTGGAGTAAGTAAAAAGTAAAAAAGTAAGTCCTTTAGAGCCTAATGGCCCATAGACCCGGAGCTTATCTCGGTTTTTGTAGTGTAAAGCGGAAAAATGACAATGGTTGCCACCCTCTGGATAGGACGCTGGTCTATCGCAGATTACTTTCCCCAACCCAAATTGTGGATTGGTATCGATTTTACACTGGGTAGGGTAAGGCAATTTGAGTAAGTTTATTTGCCAAAGGAAAAACTTAAGTGCCACTAGTAGGAATCGAACCCAGTGCCACAGGGTTCTATGCTGCATTGCTACCAGTTCGGCCACCTTCAATAAGGCTGATGTTTTATTTCTATGTGGCAGCATGTTAACTTGTCTAGAGAGTTCCGTCTTTATATGACCTATCGTCTGTTCAAATGAGATATTAAAAAGGAAACAGCAAATCAACAACCAAACCTAAAGCTGTTTCTTTTCCTCTGGGTGAAGATATATTATGTTTGCCTTCAGACCACATGAAGGTTCCATTGGGAAACCTGTGTACACCTGTCATGAAAATGAGAGAATAGAAAAATAACCTTATTACTATCAATGCAAAACATGTTTTCATTCGTCAATTCCTTTAAAATTATTTGTATGTCCAACATGAAATTCATGTTCAGGATGTCCCGATTTTCTAGATTGGCTAACACTTCCAAACAGGCCCAAAATTTCTACCAAATGAGTCGCACAAAGCTCTGATCTTGACAATAGAAGTTTGATTACCAGAAAATATTAACATCATAGGTTTGATCAACCGAGCCAGAAGATCAAGATATCAGAGGTTGAATCAGCTGATCGTCATTGAGACATAATGGTAAAGAAGTAACAAAGATAAATCTTATTGATACGAACTATAAAAATGTTGTGCTTTGCACTCTTACCAGCCCAAAGATAAATCACAGGGTTTTCTGCATTCTCTGGATATGATACAGAACTATTGATGGATGCCAGAATGAACTGCACCACCCAATCCCAGTCAAGGTCATGTTGAAGGTCAGATAAAGCACTGCTGTAGCTGTAAGAGGAGAGAGAGTATGTGTTAGAGGGAGTAGGAGAGGAGAGAGAGTATGTGTTAGAGAGAGTAGGAGAGGAGAGAGAGTGTGTGTGAGAGAGAGAGAAAAGAGACAGAAGAGAAAGAGTGAGAGATGAGATAGAGTGTGTGTGAAAGAGAGTGAGAGAGAAGAGAGAGAAGAAGGGCAGTGGAGAGAGAGGAGAGATAGTGGAGAGAGAGTGGAGAGAGAAGAGATAGAAAGAGAGGGAGAGAGGGGGGATATATAGGGGGGGAGAGGGAGAGAGAGAGAGAGAGAGGAGAAAGGCATTTTCTAGATTAATTTGTAATTCTTATAGATATTAGACCACTTGTTAAACAGATGCTTAAAGACAAAAAGGACTCTTGTGTGTATTTGATAAATTCTTCATAGTTTGTTAAAAAATTAGATGTTTCTATCTGTCTTTTTTAAGCTATACTCCCAACTCTTTATTCAGTACATGGGGGGGGAAAACCCTATATTACCTGCCACAGACTTCTTCTGCTTCATTCCATCTTAAAGGTGTGTGGAAAATCTTGAAACAACTATTCATATAATTACTCCATCCTGCAGAAGAGTGATTTACATGATTGTGTTAATAATGTTCTTTACATCATCTCGTCTTATAAATGCAACACAGATAAGATTTTATGGTATGTTTATTAGAGCATAGACCCTAGTGATAGTGACGAAGGGCGCTATATAAATAATAATTTAATATTATTTTCATCATTATTAGCATCATCATTAGATATTATAATTGAATATATGTATTCTTATTATAATATATTTATATTATTATTATCATTATTCATCCAATTATCATGGTTTTAAAGACATCATTACCTTACCTTTGGGACAATTAAATGCAGTTGAATTTTGGGACACAAAAGATCTTGAGTCCTCAAAGCCTGTCTCTGTCTGAGGATCATCATGCTCAATCTGAAAAGAACAATATATTATCAGGATACCCATATTTACTTGAAAGAAACAAAGCTTTGGACATCTTTAAAACACATACAAGAAAATTGAATAATTAAATCATATATTGTGATATACATAATTATCTTTTTTTGCTTTCTTTGGCTATGTTTCTTTATTTTCCAATACCATGTGTATTTTCAGTGAAATTTAGCATTTTGTAGAACAATATAATAAAGAAACATAGCCAAAGAAATAAAAAATAAAAAACAAAAACAAAAATCAGAGGAGGATTTAAACCAGAACCTGAGACAGCACTAATCACCTGACCACCAGCACAAGAAAGAATTAATGCCTTTTCACTTGGCCAAATGCTACTGCTAATACAACAACTACTACTACTATTACTACTAATACTACTACAACCACTACTACCACTAGTACTACTAGTACTACTACTATTACTACTACTCTTTCTACAACAACAACTGCTGTTGCTGCTACTAGAATAGTTACTGCTACTTCTTCTTATATTAATGAAGTATATTACTAATACTGCTACCCTACTACGCAATTACAACTACTAATACAAATAATAATTATAATATGATAATAATAATAATAACAAAAAATAATCATTGTTATAAACTACCACTAGTACTTCTAATAATACCACTGCTACTTCTACAACTCCTCCTCCTCCTGCTTCTACTATTACCACTCCTAATGATGACCAGAATAATATATTATATCAGAGCTACTGCTGCAATTTTGACCAAGTTTCAGCCATGTAAATATTAATCAAGGTCTAAAATAAAGAAAGAAAGTCATATAATATACAATACATTAGACTTTACCTGAATACGTGCACAATTCACCGTCACGTTTGATATTCCACACAGGCATAGAAGAAAAAACAATGCAAGACTTGACGCTGAAAGGAGGCTTCTGATTGGCCCATCATTTCTCCAAGGGCATCGGTAATAGCCCTGGTTGGGTGGAGTCATCTCCCCTTTCTCTTGACAAAACTCAAGGACATGACTGCCAAGCACTTTTCATTCTGTATATTTTGATGTGCAGAAATGGATAAAATGGAAATGATGACCCTCTAGTGACCGAGGTTCTGAAGTGATCAGCACATATATTGAAAACTGTTGAAATAAGGAAGACAATTATTTGTAAGCTTTTTGTTTGTTTGTTGAGAGTTTTAGGGTGCTTGCAACTACTATGGTCATATAAGCGCCCAGAGGTAAGTAAGATCATAGGCTAGTTAAAAGAATAGCCAGAGTTTGACCCTACCCTGCCAGGGACGTTTCACAGAGAGATGATTTACAGCAAAACAATATCACCTCTCAAAAAAGGTGACAAAGAGATGATTTACAGGAGAAAAAAACTTCATCTCATACAATCACAAAGCAGGACAGACAAACAGATAATGGCTACCACACAAATCATGCACCGGGGACACCCAGGATGTTCTACCGCCCTTTGTGTACAAAAGCACTCTGTCCATCTAGATAGCAAGGGACCCTGTAGTTAGGTACCACAATGTGTTAAACATGGGGGATGACCATAAGTCTGTTAGAACGACAGGCAGGGCCAAGACTCAGCTAACAGATACAAAGAAGTTGTGTGTGTAAGCTTGCAAGGTAGCACTGGAAAGAGTTGACAGGTGAAGCCAAAAGAGAAGAAACAGAGAAAGCGACCACCAAAGGCAGGCACAAAGTTGTCTTTTATCAAAGATCAGCAACAAACACATTGTACGTGTAAGTGTGAGTTGCTTGAGATCTTGATCAAATCTTTATGTAGCTTACATTATTGCTTACATGACTGCCAATAAAGACAGCATGGGTTCGCATAAGTGGTTGCTAACATGAAACAAAACCAAAGTAAAAATTCACCTCCAGACATCTTACAAGCTCCACTCCTTTATTAATTTATTCATCATGATTTTTTGTTCATTCATTTTTTTCATTTATTAACCTTTCTATTTATTGATTCTTTTTTTTTCATTCATTAAGGAAAGCCTCCTTGTTTTTTTTGTTTTTTTGTTTTTTTTTATTTCTTCCCTTTTGAACAGATAGAGAAAAAGTGGCTTATTTTGGTGTGACTTTACAAACGAAATTTGGCCAAGCCAAGCCAAGCCAATCTTTTCGTTAGTAGGGCAGAAAACAAATATTTGGCATGTTATGACAATGTCTGGAGGGAGAACTAACTGCAACTTTTCAATAGGCTCGTAAAATAACCTGTCAAATTAATATCATCACCATGATGATGGTGATAATGATGATGATGAGGATGAGAATGAAAATGAGGATGATGATGAAAAAAAAACATAATGTCCTAATAGATAACTTGTAATGAAAAATGAAAGTCCTTTCGACAACAGAAACCTATGTGTCGACAGAGAAAACAAGTATATTTATTGATTAGAAATTTTGACTTTGACAGCAGAAAAACAGAATTCAAATAATTTCTCTTACACATCAGCCCAGGCACTTATGATATATAAGAGATCAAATGACTTTCCATTGCTACCAAACACACTCAAATATCACTACGTAGGTCAACAAACCCACTGACTGCAAGTATATCCAATGATCCCCATCGCCAACATCACACAAACACCATCATCTTTTTTATTGCGGGGTGTTTCCTGTTTAAGGCCCTTAGCACCATTATCATATAAAAGCACTTTTAGACAAGTTAGCGTAGGTACTGCCACATTTATAGATTAACTCCAGGCTCAATCGAATTTGTCATCCAGTCACTGTACTGACACCAGGCCAACCAGTTTTTGCACTCTTCCCAAAACGGCGTGCATCTAGCGAGAGCTGCTAATTAAGTGCCGAATTTAACCCTTTTACAGCGAGGTCTGATTCTAACCCAACTGAATTATGCAAAATCTTTAAAATGTACGTGTTCTTTTATCAGATAAATAGGATTTCAGGGAAATGACATAGTATGCCAAAAGCCTGAATTTCACTGAAATCAGATTTATCGTGGTATAAGAACAGGTAAATCTTGAAAAGTTTTTGTGTCCTTAGCATTGAAATGGTTCACGTCTTTGGCAGGACGCGGTCGGGGTTCGAACCACAGACCTGCAGGTTCCGAGGCAGAAGCTCTACCTATTGAATTAGGAAGGCGCTACATACACAGATAATGATAAACATTTTAAAACACTTATAGCAAAGGATGTCAATTATAGGTATTAAATCGTAACCGCACATCAGCGATGTTACACTCACACTAATATCAACATCATATCAGTCCACTTATCAAGGAAAATCAATGATGGTGAACACGATCGACATAATATCCTCTATCAAACCTAACACTAACAACACACTCATAATACACGAATAAGACTAAGACACAAAGTATGATAAGGACCTTCAATCCATCTGCCATTAGATTTTGATAAAAGAAAAGTAACATAATATTATCCATCATACTTATTAAGAAAACGCCAATTCACGACCACTGGCACTTACTGCTCATCACACAAGTACTGCTGCACCATTGCTAGTCCCTACAACTGGGCTGAGGCGAGGCAGAGGCTTATCCAAACAAGAGCTTGGACGTGTAGAGAAAGAAAAAACTTACAACAACAACGGTGACACTTTCCGACTCTGCCCATGTCACACTCCTATGTCCCTGTACCGCTACCTTTTTTTTATATGTTGCCAACCCCCCCCCCCCCCCCCCCCACACACACACACACACACCCTACCGCATCTCTCGCATCCTCTCTCTCTCTCTCTCTCTTTCCCCCATCCTCCCATGTGACCTTTTACTGTGCCATGCAATTGCCAAGGTGGTGGATGAGGTCGACAGAGGTACCTAATAAGCGGAAGTTATTATCCCTCTTTCCATCTCCCTCCCCCCTCTCCCGTTCTCTCTCTCTCTCTCTTTCTCTCTCTCTCTCTCCCTCTTCTCTATTTCCCCAGTCTATCTCTCCAGCTCTCCTTCCTTTTCAATCATTTCTCTCTCTCTCTCACACCTTTTCTTCCTCTTTCTCCCTCTCCCCTCTTTCTCCCTCTATCCCCCTCTCTCCCTTCCTCTCTCCCTCTCTTATGTCCTCTCTCTCCCTCTCACTCTATCTCCCTTTCTCTCCCTCTCTTTTCCCTCCCCTCAATCCGCCTCTCTCTCTCTCTCTCTCTCTTTTCTCTCCCCCCTCCACCCGCCTCTCTCCCCTTTCTGCTTATCTCATCCTTCCTCCCACAGTCTTTCCATCAGTCCATCTCTCTCTCTCTTCGCCTGTCTCCCTGCTTCTCTCCCTCACATCCTCTTTCTCTCCATCTCTCCTTTCTCTCTGTCCCTTCTCTCTCCTCCTCCTCTCTCTCTCTCTCTCTCTCTCCTTTCGCCCCTCGCTTCTATTCTTTTCAGTCAATCCCTCTCTTCCTTTTCTCTCTCTCTCACCCTCTCTCTCT
>JAUEKZ010202390.1:0-23912 GCA_031471865.1 Melibe leonina
CTCATCGGACCAATCGCCTCCGCTAGCGGAGGCTGAATATCCGGTATGGATCTCCTTCTGTAAAGCCCTCCTTGGTATATATATATAATAATCTTGGTGAATTAATTTTTTAAATATTGCAATTTTTAAAGGTGATCCTGAAAATGCAAAGTCAAATGAGGTTCATGCACCACCTATCAATCTTGGGGACAAGAAAAAGACAGACGCTCTTCGAGAGAAAGTTGCAACAAGGAAAGCTCAGAGGCTTTTGAAATCAAAACTAGGGTACAGCCGTTTTTTCTTTCCTAGTTGTAGCAGTTCTGAACATTTTAATTTTGTCAGAGATTATTTGTTCTCAATTTTAACCATCTCATAGGAGATTATGTGTTTGAAAAAGTCAACATCACAAAGAATTTTTGCCAATATTTTTCTTCATACATCTAATGTTGTTTTCTCAAAGTCCTTTTTTTTTACCTTTGTGGTTTCACTAGATTTAAAAGATAACCTAACCCTAACGTCATTCTAATAATCACCAATATGAGACTGTCAGTGAGTTGATAATTTTTTTAAACATAAGCAAGATAGAAAAGAATGGAAAAATTATGAATATTAGCAACAAGGCTGTGAATTATCCTCCTCTTTAAGGCTCATTCTGAGTTTAAATGTCCTATATTATTTTGTCCTTTTGTTGGGTTTTTTTTTACCATTGAGAGGGAAAAGATCTTTTTCCCGAATTAAATGCCATATAGTATCACACTATTTCTTTACAGGAAAGTCAAAGGCCTTGGCGATAGTGACTCGGATGATGACACCTTGTCGTGGGTTTTTAAGAGCAGGAAACTACAGAAAGAGAAAGAGATGGCAGAGAAAAGGGTAATGGTTCTATATTCTTTGAATAGATAGGAAGATGGAAATATTTATCTTGCATCAATTTATCATTTATTTGTTTTCTGTTTAAAAATATTGATAGATGTATTTATTGATCTTAGTTTCTTTATTTTATGGATGTCTATTTCACTCACTTTTGTTTTCGGCCCTTTATTCCTGCTGGTAGTAATAAGATTATGAATTCATTCTCTCTTACAGGCAAAGATGCTAGAGGATATGGATCAAGACTTTGGAATTGGAAACCTTGTAGATCAAGAATTTAAAAAGGGTAGCAGTCAGGTCAGTGTTAAGATTAAACTCATGATATATTTTCCATAAATGGTAATCTGATGTCTGAGCACTGAGCATCAGTTGTTTTGGGTTTCTTTTTTAACATGTTTTAAGATATAAGCTCACACATTATTATATTCATTGTGATGGTTCCTCTCAGGTCATGTACAGTTATTTTGAATAAGTAAGCCATACCATTTTATTATGTTTGCACTTGTATATTAAGAAATGTATCCTGTTTGAACTTAGGTCTTAGTTGCTTTTTCCATGCAATTCAATCCATTTATGTTATTGAAAGTAAGGTATTCAAAAGTGCTCTAGTTGCCATAAGTAGAATGGCTTTAATTCTCTGTGGTAGAAACCTCCGATACTGTTTTTCTCTTGAGATTTGCTTATGGACAATTCCAAACCATAGTCCAGGACAGGAGTAAGACGTCGTTTTATTTAATGCATTATTCAAATACAGGCTTACTCGTCAAAAGATTTGAGAGGTTTAAAAGTGGAACACACACTTGACAAGTTTACTGAGGGAAGAAATGTGATCCTAACGCTCAAGGATAAAGGTAAGCTTGAAGTTCAGTCTAAAGTGTTTAATTTAGTGTTTGAACAAATCTTTAAAGTCTTTTATTGTTGGTATAAAAGGTATTAAAAAAGAGGCCTCTGTGTGACTTTTCTTTATTTTGTGATAAGTTAACCCTTTCAATGCTGAGGACACCAAATTTGCCTGTTTTTATACCAGATAAATCAGATTTCAGTGAACTGACATATGCCAAAAGCCTGAATGAACAGGCTTTTAGCATATGTCAGTTCACTGAAATCTGATTTATCTGGTTTTAGAATATATAGTTTCAAGATTTTGCATTTAGGCTAGAATCAGACCTGGCCGTGAAAGGGTTAATGATATTTTGTCTTACAACTGCTGAATACATTTAATTCCTTCTGAGCTTCCCGCTTTCATGTCCCTGAGCGGACTGTGCTCTCAAGGTCGCAGTCTTGTAAAATGTGTTCCACCATGGTCTAAATGGGACTGACACAAGGCCAGAGACTGGGCAGGATGATGGTTTTAGATTCTTAGTTTCACTTAATGTTGACAGGTGTATTCAAACAGGAAGTGCTGACATTTTGCTGCATGGGTGTCAGACTGTCGTTCTTTTGGTGCGAGCCGATGAAATGAGCGTCGGAGCTCTATATTTGCAGGCAGAATGAACTCTGTCACCCTCTGGCTCACTGTGAAAATGAATCAACACCATAAGGTTAAGGGTTGCAATGCAAATTTGCTGGCAAAATGAGCCCTGGTGGGCCTATTTCTGGTATGATGCAGGTTTTTCCAGATCCACTGACGTGCTACCATGTTATTGCTAAATAAAGAAATATCCAAGGACCCAGTGAGTTTCAGTAAGACGACTTATAAATCTCTGTCCTTGTCTATCTCTTTGGTCGTTTATTGCTGATCTCATCTTGAGCTAACAATTTGCTGTTTTATCACCAAGGTATTCTTGAGGAGGAAGACGATGATGTGTTGGTGAATGTGAATATTGAAGATGATGAGAGAGCCGAAAAGAATATTGAAAATAAGAAGAAAAAGCCAGATTACAAGCCGTATGATGAGCCAGAGTTCGATGAATACGGAATGGTATGTATTCTTTTTTTTTGGCTATTAAATTTTTTTTTCTGGAAATTAAAACAGGATATCATAAATGATAAAAAGTGTTTGAGAATCATTATCCTAACAGTTGCGATCATTTGATGTTTTTAGACTTGTAGTGCTGTAATATGTTTCCATCGTTCAATTTAGAGAAAAAAAATTACAACGATACAAGTAAAACCCCTGTGGTTTTACTGGGAATGATGATAATTTTTTTCCCATTTTTGCTTTGGTGTAATGTGTTGAATTTTTTACCCTTTCAGATGAAAAATACAAATCTGTTATCAAAATATGATGAAGAAATTGATGGAGTTAAGAAGGATTCTTTCAAATTAGGTAAGTTTATGATATATTTGGTTTGATAGTCTTCCCTTGGTCATCTTTGAATTCACAGGACCTGCAAATGATAGATTGGAATTTTTAGAATCTCTTGGTTACCGTAAGATGTAGATCTGGAGAGCTTGACCATTCTGTCACCTTGTTGAGTTGTTCAATGCGAAAAAAGCACAATTGAAGTGGGTTGCTAATTCCTTTTGAAACATAAATTAGCAACCACCTTCAACTCAGCTTCTCACCCAATTCTCTTGTTGGTTGAAAATGGTTGCAGACTTGAGTGAATCTTTGTTAAACTGTCTTTTCCTTTTTAGAGAATAGTGATGGCAGAGCTAATCAAACTTACTGTGGTATATATTTAGAAAGATGTGTTTAAGGCATGATAGAGCTGAAAAGGGTTGCTAAACATTGTTTGATATATTATAGCAACTCACTTCAGCAGTGTCACACCTAGTTTTTATCAGTATTAACTGGTAAGTAGTGCTATTATTTTACAACACTGTTCTTGTACCATGCGGAAGCTGGTTTAAATCTCCATGTATGGAAGAGTTGGATCACCTGACCCTCTGCAGTTTCCTGTACAGCATTTATTTATCTACAATGGAACCCCTGGATATGACCTTTTGATCTCGTGTCCCAATTTTTTATTGGTTATATATTTTTAGTAATCATTGAGAACCCCTGAATAAAGATATCCCTGGATAACAACACAATTTTCTTGTCCCTGGCAATGTCGTTATCTAGGGGTTCCACTGTATGTGCTTACATTATATATATATATATGTATGTTTCCAATTTCCAGATGCTGGTGGCAAATATGACGCTGCTCATGAGAAAAGAATGTCAGAGATAAGGCAACAGTTGAAAGCCCAAGGGGTATGTGTTATCCTATTTATATCAAGACACCAGGCACTATCAAGCTTGGCATTTTTTCTTTTAGATTTGATAACACTTACTCTGCTGGCCTCAGGGAATTACTTTTAGAAGATTTAAATAAAAATTGAGACATTTAAAAAGAATAACTTTTAAGCTTCCATCTTTAAATTTCTCTTATGATGTTTTGAGTAGTTTAGTGTTTTCTCATGTGAAAGTTTCAAATATAAAATAAACAGTGTAAGGGAAGGAACTCTATTGTTTGTATTGTTCTGTTTTTCGTTACTTTGATTATTTCTTTGTTCTTTAAATTCGGTGTGGCAAAAAAACAAACAACTTCAACTGCGGGTATGTATTTCTTTTTCTTGCTTCTTATATTGTTGCCTTTTTTTTTTATTTCAGCAATCCCTCACGATGGCAGCACCAACATTGGTGACAGAATACATGACAAAGGAAGAAGTTGTAAGTTATGAATAACATCTGTGTAAACGATTCTACAAAAAAAATTTCAAAGGACAAAAGATTGAAATGCTTATATTTTCAAATATAATGAAATGCATTGTGTGCTGTTTGTATGTAGTTCTTGTTTTGTTGCACTCCATAGTATAAAGAAATCTTTTTGTCTTTACTTTTTGTTGATCACTCAGGAAGCTACACAGTTTAAGAAAGTACGTAAAAAAGTGAGAAAAATTCGCAAGAAGGATATTTTGAAGGCTGATGACTTATTGCCCTTGGGAGAGGAAGAAACGAATCAGGATCATGGATCCAGGTGAGACAGGGAGGCACGGGAAGTTTATTTAAAAAAAAAGAAATTTCACTTGTGAAGAGTGGTAAGATCCGTGGTTTTCAAATATGGGGTGACATATGCTTTGCATTTTTTTGTTTCACAAATATATATATCAATTCAGTTGATGGAATTGAATTCTGTGATTAATCGATGATTATTATTTATGGTTCTTTGTTGGATAGTTCCTTTTTTTAAATCAATTTTTTAGTTTTCTTTCCTTTATATTGAAAGGAGAGAGGTAGTCGTTGTTACTCTTTTCTTTAGAAATTGAATTACCTATTCATCTCCTCATCAAGGTTACATGCCTCTTTTTAAAAAGAATGTGAAACAATGCTAAACTTGAAATTTGAAGACAGGTCATATATTTTTTTAAATTTACGTTGTGGTTTTTTAAATTTTTCCCTTTTTTCTACACCTTATCCAGAATGAGAGGACGAGGGAAGCGTGAAGTTGAGGAAGAGGAAATGGAGGAAGGAGAAGTCAAGCCAGACGTTTCTGAAGTTACGAGTGGTGTTCAACAAACCACCCCACAGACTCAGCCCAGCACAGACATCAAAGATGTGGCAGCTGATGTGAAAATGGACCTAAATGATTGTATGACTTTAATTTTGTACTTAATCTGCCTGCTCTCCTCTTTTACAATCATTTGAATGAGTGTTATTTGAGATCTGGATTGAAACCACAATTTCTTGGTGGTTTGTTTTTAGTGCAAAAAGTTTTAATGTGAAAGAAATCATTTATAATACTGATAGGTTCACTTTTTGTGTTTGTTTTATTTTGTTGTTTGTTTTATTTATTTTTATTTTTTTTCTTATCTTTTCCTTTTTGTCTTTTTCTATTCCAAAGCTGACATGGTTGGTCCTGATGAGGATCTGAGTGGTGTCATGGTAGAAGAGGAGGAGGCACAAAATGAGCTGCAAAATGCTTTGATGAAAGCCAGAAAATTAAAGTTAAAGCAAGAAAGAAATTCAGCAAAAGATGTATGTATTGATTTGTAAAATTCAGCTTTTAACATTACATAAGGCAACATAGATGATTTCTCATTTTATTTTATTAGACACAAGCCTTTAAGAAGATCAATAACAACTCTGATCAACTATTTGAGAGTAGCATTCAAACTTACCTGCATTGCATGCATCTTACTTGCACATCATGTGAATCATATTGAATATTGTAGTTATACCAAAAAAAACAAACAAAATTTAAAAAATTGTTACTCTACTTTTGTTATTTTTCGCATTTTTGAATACTGAAACCTGGATTTCTGTTGTTATCCATCCAGCTCGTAAACAACTTACCAATCCAAGCCCCAACAGAAGAAGAGAAAGAAGGCAATATCATCTTGAACTCTACGTCTGAATTTTGTCGCAACTTAGGAGAAATTCCCACTTACGGCTTAGCAGGAAATAGAGAGGAGGACAGGGATGAGCTGATGGTAGGGAAACTATTTTTTACTTTTTTTTTCCCAAAGCTGTTGCATGCAGTCCTTTCTATTAGTGGAAAACATCCTTTATTATTATTAATTTCTAATTGAACTAGAATTTCTTTCACTACTATGTCATTGTCAATAACTTGTTATTGTGGAACTGCAGGATATTTGTAAAACTTGTGACTTATCTGAAGATTGGGGAAGCAAACAGTTGGCTGCTCAAGGAAACTTGTTCCAACTCTGCAATATTCTATATGTGTATGCAGAGTATTGCTGTCATGATATTTTTTAACATCATTATTATCTTGCTTTGCTTTGGGGTTTTTTGGTTTTTTTGGTTTTTTTTATTATCTTTTTTTTCCCCCAAGAACATTTTGATAAATATATTTATTGTTAAATTGTTTGATGAGCAGCCTAATTAACTATTTTTCTCCTTTGTACCTTTGCTGACAGTCATAGCCATATTTGCATTTGAATCATCTTCATCTTTTTTTTTTTTTTATTAAGTAGGCTATATAATAAATTTGTGAAGCTCAGAGCTTCCTTTAATTGGGATAGGTAGGTCAGAAATAAAAATGTAAATCATCATTATTATTATCTTATATCATTATTTATTGTTATCTTTCTGCATGATCAATATGATGTCCTCTCTATCACAGGATACTGAATTGGAATTGATGGAGCAACGGAGGCAAGAGGCTGAACAAGAGGAGATGACCGGTGGCTGGAACGAGGTGGACATCGATGAAAACCCTGTGGACATTGAGGTTAGAATCTTTTCATTTGTTTAATTAATTAAATATTATTTTTTATCCAAAAAATTTAAATTCTAAGATAATTTTCAAAAGCCCTCATGTGTAAATTTGATTTCATTTTTTTTTCTTTCAAATTTACCATGTTTTATATCTTTAACAGTCAGTTATTTTTTTATTCTGAATTTTTTTTTTCTATACATATGATCTCTTTTTGTATCAGGGAGAGGATGCTGCTGTTCTAGAGGAGGAGCCCATTGCAAGTGATGGAATTGGAGCTGCTCTCAAGTTGGCAGTAAAAAAAGGTATTTTTGCTCCGCCACCGACGTGACGTGAAACGGGCCGGCGGTGCGCTCCTCCCCCGACGGAGCGGGAGAGAAGATCCCGCCCGGGAGACCCGGGGCCACCCTTGTTTTAACCACCCAGCTTCAACTTTTTAAAGATAGAATAAAATACTATATTAACCCTTTCAATGTCAATGTTATTTACAATAAAATTACTACTCAGAGACTTCACAATCTTCAATATTTTCCGGTTCTTACAGTACTTATTCTAAATCTACATTTTTTGTACCAGGTAAATTAGATTTCAGTGAACTGGCTTTTAGTCTGAAATTCAGGCTTTTGGCATAAATCAGTTCACTGAAATCTGATTTATCTGGTACAAATAATGTAGATTTAGAATATTTTGCGAATTTTAGTTCAGTTAGAATCAGATCCAGCTGTGAAAGGGTTAATTGTGAAAATCCATCCATAAATAGGGGTTGTAAAGGGAGACACAGTCGTTTCATTTTTTCAAGAAATATTTGTTTGATATTTTAAGATAATTATTTTGGTCGTTAACATTTCTGTTGTGATTGATGTATTTTTATCATTCTTTGAAAAGGTTATCTGGAGGTAGAAAATCCCAAAAGGCATAACCAGATGTCAGAGAAGGCTATTGCGGAACTCCAGGTCCTGAATTACACTATTCAAGACAAGAGATACGAGTAAGTTCATGCACCTATTTAACCCTTGTCATGCGCTCGTGCCTTGACCTGCCAGTGAACTCATTAACCCTCAGTGCAAGCTTGCCTGGTCACAATAATATGGTAACATCCCCTCCGTGCAAGCTTGCCGTGGTTCGTAACGTTTGTTGTTGTTGATTGCCGAAAACCATTCATATGGTTTGTTAGGAACCCCGTGATTTTTAAACAGAGCGATGTGAGAAGTTTTTGTAGATGCTCTTTATTATTATAATTAATTAATTTTTCATTGATATAACCTTGCGTAACATAAAGTTTTGTTCTAATGAAAATTAATAGCCAAAGATTTCAGGGGACTGAATTTCAGGCTTTTGGCATTTATCTGGAATAAGAACAGCCAAATCTTGAACATTCTGTTTTTCTAGATAGCAACTTGAAAAATGACCTTAGCATTGAAAATGGTCAATCTGTCTCCTATGGCAAAGTCTAACATCTAATGTTGCTGTTCTATTTTTCTACTTCAGTGATCTGGATGAGAAGAATCGTAAACGTGATCGTTATTCCGGAGGGATGACAACTGACTTCAGGGAGAAATCTGGATACAAGCCCGAAGTCAGGCTTGATTACGTAGATGAGGGAGGAAGGCACATGAGTCAGAAGGAGGCCTTCAGACAACTCAGCCACAGATTCCATGGGAAGGGATCGGGGAAGAAAAAGACTGAGAAGAGAAGCAAGAAAGTGGAAGAGGAATTGGTCAGTCCTCCACCCATTCATACCGTTGATTGATAACTATCACATGAGATTGCAATGGAAAATTATGATTAAATACTTAATCCAATGTTCAAATGCCTTCTTGGGATTTGTTCTCATTGAAATTTTATGTTGTTTTAAACTTAGAATAGAGGTACTAATTGGACATGAATATGGACAACCCTTACCTTTTTTTTTTTTGTCCTCTGCTTCTTTTTCTTCTTCTATATTTTCACTGATAAAGTTTAAAGTTGGAATTGATGGCTTTAAAAAAAAATTCAATATGAGATCAATTAAGCGGTGACCTTGTGTGCTGATCTTCTAATGATTTTACCATAATGATTAAATTACTATAAATTGCCTTAATTGTTTTTGCTTGTAAAATTGACAAGTCTTGAATCTCAAACACCCATGAAAATGGAAATGAATGAAAACCTTTGTGATTCTTTTTCCTTTCCAGCTGATGAAGCAGATGAGCTCTACAGATACACCTTTGAATACACTTAGTCTCCTGAAGGACAAGCAAAAGTCTGAAAAATCACCATACATTATGCTGAGCGGTAACAAGGGATTCTCTTCGTAAGTACATATTATGGGTAGCTTTTTTAACAATTTACACTGTAGAAGCTTTCCAACTTCAACC
This sequence comes from Melibe leonina, assembly GCA_031471865.1. Taxonomy (NCBI): domain Eukaryota; kingdom Metazoa; phylum Mollusca; class Gastropoda; order Nudibranchia; family Dendronotidae; genus Melibe; species Melibe leonina. The sequence continues at coordinate 9,314 of JAUEKZ010202390.1, forward strand.
TCTGATATCCCTGAGAAAAGGGGTATAACTCTTTAGAAATGAAGACTTGAGAGTTGTAGTAAAATAACCTCTGATAGTTGGTCAATCAAACTTCGTCTAAGAGCAAAGAAAAGATATAAAGAATTTTATGACTTTTTGAAGAACCTAAAAAAAAAAATTTCCCCATCCAGTCTACTATTCCTCACTTGACTTGTAAAACCTAGACCCACTCATACGAAAATCAGTCTAAAAATCAATAAAATCATCATTTTCATTAAGACTTATATACAAGAGTTCAGTTACACTTCAATCATATCTATTTATAGAAAAATAACATTGTTAGTCCTTTGTAACAAGTGTAAAACAACACCATCCAAAGTTTAGAAAGGCAAACTGAGACATGGATACATTTTTTTTTAATCGTGTTTTCATATGTACAGCTGGATCTGCCATGAATGCATTTTGTTGCACAATAAGAATCTCGCCATCCAAAAACAAGCTGTGATGCTGGCATTGAAACTCCGCATAGCGGCGCTCGATATAAATTATCACATAGACATGAAAGTAGAAATTGATGCATTTGTTGTAAGTGATAAGCCCCCGACAGCAACCCTTGTTCTTTGGAATTTAGCTTATACCATTATTATTACTATCATAAATAATTAACTTGGTTATTCTTTTCTCTCACAGAAATTCCATAATGAAGCCTTCATAGATGAGCTGTATGGGAAATGTCAAGGGGCATGTTGCTAGCTGCCAGTCACTGAAAGGTGTTATCGTACAAGTCAAAATCAGATGGATGGACAAAGCTTTTACTGTTACAAAAAAAATTGTTGTTGTTTTTTTGTGCTGTCAAAATTTCTCTTTTTATGGTGTAGTGTAAAGAGAATAACACCTTATGGAGTTTCTAGTGCAATTTGTTTATTAGAATTTAATAAGTTGTATTTGGTAATAGTGGTAGTGTTTAAAAATATTTCAGGCTGCTTCACCAAATGCTGTTTCATAGCTATTGTTTCAGGTCTTTCCCTTCTTGATATTTCCTGGTTTTCCATTTTTTAATACTTTTTTTAATTCTATTGTTTTTTTCTTAGATTTATTGTCTCATTGGTTGTTTTTTTTAGGGTTTTTTTTTGTTGTTGTTTTGTTTTGTAGTCTTCACACTGGTTTTGAATGCTTCAGTGAAAGGGGGCGGGTGAATCAAGTGTCTCTGTGTAGTTTAAAATGTGGCAGCTCACAGGACAGTAAAATAATTTTCTTATTTTTGTTGATGTTAAGTCAGTGAAGTACTATGTAAATAATAAATGTCAAAAAAAGTCAAGCTTTTTGTTTCACTTGTTATTTTTTTTCATTGACTATATTATAATCTTCAAGACCAAGCAACAGGTCACTTTGATTCATTATTTTTAAAAAAGAATTGACCCTTTTGTCAGGTGCACGTCAGTGTTGATCCTCTAGGTGACATAAGAATTGACTAGCTTATTCATCAGACTTATACTCAATGAATCACTCATGTGGTCCCAATTAACAATTTGTAATAAATCTCTTGCCCAAGGAGTTTATGAAGTGCCAAATCAGGACTTGAACCAATGCAATGGCTTACCACAAGATCACTGGCCTATCATTATCAAGCACTCCTCCTGTTTCACCAATCAATGGTAGTGCTACACACTCTTAATCCTTTCCAAAATCTTCAAGACTTGCCTGTTCTCAACCAGATAAATCAGATTTCAGTGAACCTGAATTTCAGGCTTTTGGCATATGTCAGTTGACTGAAATCTGATTTATCTATCTGGTATAAAAAACCGTATATTTTCAAGATTTTGCATATTTTAGTTGGGTTTGAATCTGACCTCACTGTGGTTAATGTGCATGATTCGAAATCGAAATCAGATGTACATATGTACCGGGAAGGTCTTGATTTGAGCATAAATTCATAAACCAATGGGAAACAAAATGGTAAGAGTCACTTTTGGTTGTATGTATATTATTTTATTGCGCAGAAATTTTAGTAATAGACTTTGTTAGAGTAAAGATAAGAACATGGTTGAATTTGAGTGAGAAAGTGATACTCCTAGAGTGAAAATTGGTTGTTGAAATGGAATGAGAGGATTAATTTATATGGGTGTAAAAACATGGTTGAATTTGAGTGAGAAAGTGATGCTCCTAGAGTCAAAATTGGTTGTGTTGAAATGGAATAAGAGGATTAATCTATATGGGTGTAAAAACATGGTTGAATATGAGTGAGAGTGATGCTAGGGTCAAAGTCGGTTGTGTTAGAATAGAATAGCGTAGAGAATGTGAAGAAAGGACTTAGACTGAAATAAATCTAAACACAAATAGAACCATACACCACGCACAGGATGAACAACAAAAAAAAACCCAACAAAGACAATCTTACAAAATAAAATAGAAATAAAACTACAAATCGGTAAAATCCTGCAGGAGCTCTTTTGCGTGATGACTTATTTCGCTTCATAAACAACAGCATGCTGAGGAGTAGGTATTGAGTATTGAGAAGTTTCTGATGAAACAGGGGACAATACTGTGTAGGACCTTTGTGGATAAGAAGACCCTTTCTTAGCCTTACTTTTACTTTTAGTAGTATAGCTTATCCCAAAGAAGTTAGCCCCCTTGAATTTGTATGTATAGCGAGAACTTCTACTACATACATGTATATTATTAGCTCTACTCTATGGCTTATCCTCTTTGTGTTTGGGCAGCACATAAGGTCGACACAGTGGATGACTAACTGTCAAGACCAGATGTCTTCTTTTCTAAGCAAGTGCCTCCAAGTACAGTTTCGGCTTTTCAAGACCCTTTCTCAACTTCGATATTTTAACCACGTGTATACGTGTACATATTTTAATGCTTATTTTTTTTCCTTCTAAAGCTACTAGTGTAATAATCTTAAATAAAGGTTTTCCTGACTGCCAGATCTAACTGTAGATACATCACAATCTTCAAGGTTTACCTGATCTTATATTTATATACTGTAGTCTACCCATAGACTAGAGAGAGAATCTACCAGATAAATCCGATTTCAGTGGACTGACATTCCCTTCATGAGTTTTGGCATTGTATGTCCGTTCACTGAAATCGGATTTATCTCGTATAAGAGCGCATACATTTTTTGAGATTTTGATTCTCTTTGGTTAGAATTAGAATCTTTATGTGAAATAGGAAAATATGAGCTTAATTTTAATATTCCATTGTTGAATTCTATTGATAAAATCATGTAACACCAAAGACACATAAAAGAAAAAGATACATTCAATAGTAATAGTAATAGCACACTAAAATTAAAACAAGTCTGTAGTGACTGACCCCGCCAATTTCCTTACTACTTGCTCCTATAGTGAAATATTCAAATTCAAATCAAGGTGAAATGGGTTATTACTGTGAATGAATACGGTAAGCCTACATAGTATGTACCTACACGTACACAGTATGATTGAATTACACACAATGTTTGGACGGAGTTTGACAATGGGAGATGTTGAGCCAAGCCACAGACTTGTGGCCAAGCTACACTCGTACAATGTTATATTCATGAAATTCATTAATATTTTTTATATCACGGTATATCAAAACATAAAACAATTTATAATTAAGTTACATACAATGCTAATTAATTGAGAAATGTAATTTAATGATAATACCGGTATAAAGACTAGTACCGGTAACGATAATGATTAATCATGATAATAATAATTTATAATAAGGATGACGATAGTAATGATAGTAATACTTATGAAATAAGATATCACATTTTGAGAAGAAACATTAGACAAAACAAAGTAGATAGTTATAATGTGAAGTCATGTAGTATGTAGCCATCAGTCCCTAAACTTACGCCGGTTCATGTAACATCAAACGGATTGGTGACAATAATGTCAAGGGATGCCGTTCTCTGAACAGGACACTGGTTTGTCCCAGATTACTACTTCCCAAACCTGATCATGAGCACTTGGATCGGCGCCCATCTATTCACCTGGATGAAGTGTGTTGCTATCTATCAGAGTAGACCAAAGAGGTTAGCTCCCTTGAAGTTATGTGTACACCAAGGACTACTACACTCCAGTAGTCCTTGGTGTACAGCTATTAGTAACTCTCTGGAGGAGACTAACTCTCCTGAATGAAAAATTAAAGAAAGCACCGTTGGTTGGATTCGAACCCTAGGCATGATACACACGTATTGTTCCTGTATTGCGCTGCCTCCAGTTCGACCCTTGCGTCTCCATTGATGGATAAAGTATGGAAAAGGTTTTCATACAAAAACAAAAACCAGAGATCACAGATTATTGTATAAATATAAGCACAATATAATATCATTATGAATACATAGAGAGAAGGCGACAAAAAAAAAAACAACCCCGACATGTCGCACGACATCTAGGCGTGGACAGGGATGACGTTTTGCAGAACTGGAGACTTCTGCTTCCCGCACGCCCCCCCCCCCCCCCGACGACCATTAAATCATGGGATTTAGTGGGAGTGAGTGAGTGAGTGAGTGAGTGTGTGATATAAATAGATACTGAGACGTTATTCACAAACTGAGTATGTTGAACGAAAGGTACAGCTTGTCTATTGCAAACTTGCAGAAAGTGGTGGGATATTCAATTTAAAGCGCATAGAGCCTAATAATCATGGGGCAGGGCGCTATATAAATGATATTTATTATCGTTATTATTATCAATTGCGTCATACACACATAATGATGTTAATTGAGGTAAGGATTTGTACATTCATTATAGCATCAACATCTCTTGTCGCACGCAAAGTTCCAGCTGCCACAAAACTATTCGTTTGTTAAATCTTTCAATGCTATTACTACTACTAAGATTATTTGTTATCAACCAAACGAACTCCATTCATCTAAGACTTCAAGATTTGCCCCTTCATTTCTAGATCAATCAAATTTAGTTGCCGGAAATTCAGGCTTTTTACTGAAATCTGATTGATCCGGTATAAGAACATGTACATTTTGAAGATTTTGCACACCTACACTGTATTTCAGTTTGGTTAGAATCAGACCCAGTTGTGAAAGGGTTAATCAAAGACGGTAGAAGTATAGTAGAACCTTACAGAACCAACACACACACACACACATACACACACACACACACACACACATACACTGTGTTGATGGCTAATAATTTGCCAAAGAAAAGATTGAAAACAGATAATACAACTGATCAAATGAAGGACACGTGGGTGCTTGGCTGATGCATGCTTTTACAATAACACTGACCTACCTGAAATCTACTCACAACAACAATAACAATCACGTGCTCACCTTGTCGTCTACATAGACCTACACGCTCACTCATACACAGACACATACCAAGTCAGTACGGTCGTCTCGTCATAACACATTCGCACAATGAAGATTAGATGAACATTATTCATATGTCAAGACGGTATACACTATAGTTAAAAATCGACAGTCTAGCTGCTGTCCCACCAGACGCTCGGCATTATGGGAACAGTGCTAAGACTGGTTGGACAGGTGTCAGCATACTGTGACCGGATGAGATACTCGAGTGAGCTCTCCGTTTATCTCTGTGCGCACGCATTAACTTGCCAACATAGTTCCGTGTTTGATATGACTTTGTTTTAGAAATAAGGACGTTGAATAGCAGCAACCAACCAACCAGCCAACCAGCCAACCAACCAACCAGCCAACCATCCGTTGCAGCTCCCAACAAAAACTATATTTATAAACTATTTACTTTTGACGTCATAATGACAATATGTCCACAACCGAGTGATTAGTATTCACCTTTTCCTTTCCCTCCCAGGAACTCTATAACAAAATAGTGTGTGTGTGTTAATACAGTGCGGACATTGTTGTGAGTATTTTGGCCCAACGCATACAGTTTATATATATGGCGGCGGCAGCGGCGGGGGCTGGTTTCATGACGTGAGACCAAAGCTTAGTCTCGATGACACGATTTCGGTACGGAGTGAATTGTTTTTAATTTTTTGAGAGGTCAAAATATTTAAAGAGAGCCTACATTTAGCGAAATTTAGAACTTAGCCTCGGACTAAAATATAGTCTCGCGTCATGAAACCGGCCCCGGATGTTTTTGTGAACGCTTGTGTTTCTTTTTGGCCGAATGCAGCTGAATTTTGCCAAAGAGCGTGCAACAGCTTTGAGTAGAGTGGCGAACCATTTCAAGTCGACCTCTGACCTAGGAGATAGCACCGGAAGTAAATAAGTGGCCGATTGCTGAGCAGTGGTGTAGACCAAAGTGACAGTGGGGAGGGCAATCATATAGAGAGACCAAAGAGGTAAGCTCCCTTGATTTTGTGTGTAATAGTTAGTATGTACAATTATTAGCTATATGGATAGAACTATCTCGATAGAAAAGGAGCAGGCGTCTTGCTATGGCTATGTTTGCTGCGTTGTTATGTTTGTTCCATTGCACGGTTGTGCAACTCGTGTACCTTCTTGTTCACACATGAGACAAGTTATATGTGGGATTGGAATTGGGTTGTTTTGTTTTGTTTGTTTGTTTTTTGTTCGAAAGAAAACAAAACAACAACAAAAAAAAGTTTACTCATAAAGTACTACACTGAAAACGATCTATTTAGTAGAGAGGCGTATTTTGTACGGCTCATGAAGGTAGGTGGAGGCGCGGTGGCCTAACTGGTAGCGACGCAAAACATAACCCGGGGGCACCGGTTCGATTCCTACCACTGGCACTTCGTTTTTCCGTGGGCAAGGAAATTTATTCCAATTGCTTCACCCCACCCAGGTGTAAAATGGGTACCAATCCATTATTTGGGTTGGGGAAAGTAATCTGCGATAGGGGAAAGGTAATCTGCGATAGACCAGCGTCCTATCCAGACGGTGGCAACCATTGTCATGAACTCATGAGTTGAGAAAGATGAATTTGGAATTACATACATGTATTATTTCTTGCCTGAGGGGGAAAACCCCCAATGAGCTTGTTGCTCATTTTATGAGAAGAACAAAACCTTTTTTTTTTCATTATTACCGTGAAAGCATGACCAAAGATCCGCTCAGCCATTATGTTGTACACCCCTCCGCACCCTCCCTTTCCCGGCTTTTCTTCCCAGCACGAGGGATCGATAACTGGTATTTGCTGATGCAATTGATTAAATAAACAAGGCCACGCCCCTCTGACTCTGGGTTCAACAATAAATAAATAAATAAATAAATAAATGAATAAGTGAATAAATACTGTCCTATAATAAACGAACCATGAATTGTCGTCTGCTTTTAATAGTCTTAACTCTAAAAGGTCACGAAAAAGGTCTTGTGTTGCTATGTTATAATGTGCATAATTATCATTATTCATAATATTTATTATTATTATTACTATTACTATTATCATTATTATTTATAATTGTTATTATTATCATCATTATCATTATCCTGTCTCGTTTCTCTCATTGGTAATATATTTCACTATCAAAATTAAACGCTACAGCTATTGATTCTCCTTTTTTATTGTCTTTTGTTACCATGTAAAAATATGTGTGAGTGTGAGTGTGAGTGTGAGCGTGTTGTGGGTGTGTATGTGCGTGTGTGCATGTGAGTGTGTGTGTACGTGTGTGTGTGTGAGAGAGTGTCTGTGTGTGTGTGTGAATGTTAGTGTGTGTGAATGTTAGTGTGTGTGAGTATGTGTGTGCGTGAGTGTGTGTGTGTGTGTGAGTGTGTGTGTGTGTGTTGGGAGGAGGAAAGGGATTCAGAAACACACTGCAGCCTCTCATTAAGAGTGTGTGAGATTTCAGAAATGACATGTAGTCATTAAAACATAAAGTTAGCATTGGCTAGATATTATAGAAGTCCAGCAAAATGATTATTTGGAGAATATTGAAAATATCAAAGAAATATTTTTGTCAGAAGTAACCAACTAAAACGAGCCCTGTGCTATCAAAAGACACCACATTAGAAGTTTCTAAAATTAATTAAAAACCAGCTTTGTGGTATCAATTTTTGTTTGTTTCTGTCAATGTTGTATTTGCATAATTCTATGTTCTTTGTGCAATTTAAACCTGTCGTCTTTGTTCTGATAAAGGCCTAGGGCCAAAACGTCGGTTTTTTGTGTCCTCTGCTACAAAGCCTGTCAACCACTCCTTTTGATACCCACTGGCCTAGCGACCCCCCCCCTTTACTATCATTTGTGCTATCCAAAACACCCTATGATATGGTTATATAACGGATAGAGTAACATCAGTTTGATTAGGACGTCCTCTATGGCTTTAGGGATGCAGTCACCGTCCGGAATGGAACTGTAGTGCGCCTAACATTATATATCTCATGCATGTACGTACACACTTCAGACAACTAAAATGATATGTACGGTATATCAGATGTACTTTTTACTCATCACAATTATTATCTCTCTCTATCCTATCTCTCTCTCTCTCTCTCTCTCTCTCTCTCTCTCTCTCCTCCTTCTCTCTATCCCCCTCTCCCTCTATCTCTCTCCTTCTCTCTCCCCCTCCTATCTCTCTTTCCCCCTCTCACCCCCTCTAACTGCCTCTCTCTCTCCCTCCCTACCCCTCTCCACTCTCTCTCTCTCTCTAATAAATCATGATAAGTTTGTGACCATAAAATCACATGTATGTATGCATACTATTATCTTTGACAGGCCTAGACATCCGCTGGACAAGAACCCATTCAGAGAATTGATTTATCATTCAAACACTTAATCCCTAGATCTAGTTAATGGACAAAAAAAGCAACACCTTTCAATAGCTTAGTGGCAAAATGTTTTCTGTATTAAATAAAAACCCAACCCAGAGGGAAACAGAACTAGGCTTATGTAGGTAGTAGATATTGTGCGGAAGTGAAAAAAAAGCTAGTATAAAAATAATAACAACAAAATAAAAAAAATGGCAAAAAAAGCAACAACAAAATTAAACAAAAATTTTAAAAATGAAATTGGTCGCGAAGATAGGCTTGTTTCTTTGTGATATCAAAGACTCATTGCAATAGGCAGTAGGCAGATCCGATGCTTGTTTCTAACATCTCTAGATCTCCCCTTCCTCTGCGTTGGTAAGGCATGGCACTGTCTAGAAAAGGACTCACTACACAGTGTGTGTCGTCCGCCTGTATTGGCAGATGGACCGATTTTAAATTTCTGCATGACGCGAGACAATCTAGATTTCAGTGCGAAGCTTGGGCTCGCAGCAAATATTTTGACCTCTCAAAAAAAAACCAAGAAATATAAGAAATGAGTAACTCAGAAGAAGAAAAGTTAGTGATCTTCTACTTGACATTAATTGAAGGTTGACATAGTAAATAATATATCTAAACTTATTATAACCAAACCAAAAACCAAAAAAAAACCCCACCAATTAATTAAATAAAAAAAGACATTCAAGATTGATTTGAAACGAAATGATAAATTGAAAAAGTGGAGACCCTTGTGCTTTTCAACTTTGATATTATCTAGATAATTTGATACATTAAAAGTCTTTAGTCTTAAGTAATTTTGATTTTTTTTTAAATTTGCAGATTAATTTCGGCTTTACTGCAAGAACGTTGTGACCATAATGAATGATAATGGCAAACCAATTCCTACCCGTGTCATTACACACATTGAAATAAGACTATTGTAATTGATAAATGTACTAGATTTGTAAAGCTAAACTATTAATTCCTCCAATGCAGAATATCTACAATGGTGGATGAAAAGAAATATAAAATGGTCGACAGTGATGGCTACAAGAGTAGTTGAATATGTTGTCTGCAATTTGACCGTCTAATGATAGTCTAGGGTCTAGTTGCAGATCATTAATCTAAATCACAGTTTAGGTACCTACCGGTTTTATTACTTAAATGTTATTAAACATTCAAAATATATAGACTGTATGCGTTGCCGTCATAATAACAATATGCCCGCAAACAAATGAGTAGTGTTCCCCTCTTTTCCCTCCCAATAACAGCATAACACAATTATGTGTATTAGTACAGTACGGTCATTGTTGTATTTTGTCTCAACACATACAACCTAGATATACAAATCAAATTCTAGACAATGTGAGTTACACACATGATGATTTCAAGAATAAGATTAATTAATTAATTTCATATTCTAAGCGTTAGGTACATTATACACCGCGTGTCTAGACTAGACAAGCCCTTTCAATGCTAAGGACATCAAGATCTTCAAGATTTGCCTGCTCTCATACCAGATGAATCAGATTTCAGTGAACTGACAATATTGGTTTATATGTCAGTTCACTGAAATCTGATTTATCTGGTATAAGAACACGAACATTTACTAGATTTTGCGTAATTTCAGTAGGGTTAGAATCAGATCTCGCTGTGAAAGGGCTAGGACTGGCTGTGTAACAGCTGTCTGCATCCCTGACACCTGTGAACACATTGCAACCAGCACCCCAGTGTGATCCTCTGGGCAGAGTTGAACCAGTTACTGGCGAAAGCAGTGGCAAGAAGCATGTGGACGTCGTACTCCACTCGAGAATTTGTCCCTGTGTGGTAGAAATGCATTTCATAAGACTTCCGTATAGCGCCAAAGACACTGTCACTGTTCGTGTTCTGAGGCATGTCTAGAAGATTCCTGGCGATATAGAGGGACAGGGTCGCTATGTCATTCTGATTTGTTACGTTGAAATCGTTTGTTGTCATTGCTCTTGATTCAGCCGCTTGGCGAGCCAATTTTTCCTGTCGTTTCACTTCTTCCTCTCTCAGCTTTTTGTTTTGGAGGTAGAGTAGAGAGTTCTTGAAATGCGCCTCTTGTAGGTCGTCCAGAAGCCTGGTGACCTGTTTTTCCAGGGAGTTAACTCTGTGAAGTAAGCGAATGAGTTGGGTAGAGGTAGCAGATGCCTGGAAACCTGCCCGTGAAATTGACTGAGCAATGGACTCGGAAGCTGGGTTAGAAATACCGGAAATGTCTGAACTGTCCTGGACATCTTCCTCCTCCACCTCCTCCTGAAGAAGAGCTACCAGTGCGGAACAGTCCATTTGGTGAGAGGGGAGCTGATTTCGATTCATTTCTACGTGACAACCAACACAAGTGACAGGTTCATACGAACAAGTGTGTATATGCGTGTCTTGAGTTTCAATCTTAATTACATCGTTGCAGCCACGAGCTTTATTAGGGCAGCTGACCTCCAAGGAGTCGATGAGGTTCCGTAGGGACAGGATCGGTCTGGGAGATCCCCTCTCCATGGATGACCGGCACTCTGGACACGACTTGACCCTCGGGGTGTCCATCCATTTGTTGATGCACGTCTCGCAGAATGTGTGTCCACAAGGAGTTAACACCGGGTTGTCTAACACACCGCTGCATATTCCACACATCAGGTTGGGATCCAACGGTTTGAGAAATCTGACAGAGCTGTATCCCATGATTACCGTTTACCCCTTCTTCAAAGAATCCTCTCCATTTAGATATTGAAATAGAAAAACAATCCTTGAAAATTGTTAGATAACCAGTTTCACCGCAGTCGATTTTTATAATGATAATGATGTAAAGTAGTTATGTCCCCTTTATGCACTTTGTATTTAGAGGATGAAAATAAAGGATTAAGTTAATCAAACACTATTTTTTTCAATGCTTGCTCCATCATATAACTTTTATTAAGAAATACCTTATAAAATATTGACTTTTAAACAATCGCTATTCTCAAGTTTAAATAGACTGTATCCGACCACGTTGAAATGCGCACTGATAATGATAGATCTAGTATAGTCCAGTCGAGTCAGTCAGTTAATTGGAAGAATAATAAGAAGATACAATGTCACGGACCTGGAGCCAGCCGAAACTAGCAGTCTGGTGGCAAGGGGTCTACACAATACTACAAGTAGAAGGGGACGAGGGTTACCATTGCATAGCAGCACACCTCATCTCCACCCCCCCACTGCACGGAGTCACTCTCCATCCTGGTTGTTCATATTGATCCAGGGCCTGCACGGCTTATCCTAGGGTTTCATTTACCGCGAGTCAACAAGCCATGGGGACAGGGACTGCACCATTAATTATGGACCAGATGGTAAGGCTAGCTGCATGCAGGGGGGGGGGGGGAGGGGGTGTTTCCAGTTACAGTTACAGCAGAAATACTTCACATCAAGACACCACTGTTGGGACTGTTTCACCTCCGAGCTAAAATTCCCAATCATTCTTCATACTGCGCGGACAAGGGTCGAGGATATATTATATATATGTATATATATATACATAGAGAGAGAGAGAAAGAGAGAGAGAGGGGGGGATAGAGAAAGAGAGAGGGGAGAGAGAGACAGATAGATTTATATAAAGATAGATAGATAGATAGAGAGAGAGAGAGAGGGAGAGAGAGAGAGGGGGGAGCGAGAGACAGATAGATTTATAGATAGATAGATAGAGAGAGAGAGAGAGAGAGAGAGAGAGAGAGAGAGAGAGAGAGAGAGAGAAGGTACATCTGTCATTGTTCCTCTACACTATTCACTTGGTTACATCCATTCAGTTAATGTAGATGTATCTAAAGGATATTCAATGATATCGTAAGAACACAACTTTCGCTCCATTGTGTGATGTGGTTTTACCTTTTTAAGAATCACTTGAAAATGAAATGAAGCTGACGCGCACAGTTGGGCGAGGGCGGGGAGTTTAAGCGTAGAGAGACAACGAGGGATCTCGGTGTCGGTCATTTATGGTTATTTAAAAGTAGCGGTGAAACCCACAATTTGTTTGATATGGGTTTTTTCGTTGTTTTTTGTTGTTGTTTTTTTTTTGCTACCAAACAAAGACGAAAGACAAGGATTCAAAACGAAAAGATAGATACAAATCCGAATCATCCTAAAGATACAAGAATAGGTAGGCTATTGTGTGTTTGATAAAAGTTCGTAGACATAATAATTATTGATAACATAACATTATCTAAACACGATAAATAAACGTAAGGCTAAATCTAGACAAAGATTGAGACAGGAGTTTCTTTTGTGTTTTGATAGGTTAGCCCGTGTACCCGACTGTCACGATTACAGTGGGGGTAATGTAAACGTTACGTTTTGCAGGAAATGTTTGATATATGACATGTATCTGTATGGACAGGTGAAAACATATCTAGCTATGTGCTTGGCATTATGGGAACAGTGCTAAGACTGGTTGGCCAGTATACTGTAAGTGGGTGAGATATTCGATTTAGCCCGCTGTGTATCCTAAATCCTTGTGTGATAGCACGTTAACTTGTCTAGACGCCAACAGAAATCGCCCATGTTGTCCCAATGAGCAATTTGTGGTAAATCTCTTGCCCAAGGAGATTGCGAAGTACCAAAGCCAGAATCGAGCCTAGTGTTTGGGCTACCACTGTAATGCTTTACCATAAGGCCACTTCACGTAGATAAAAATATTGAATATCATAATGATGTTAGTGTTAGGTAAAAGAATTCATCACAAGAAAACCAAAGTACATTGGGAGATATCGATTCGATAGAATCAATAAATCAATCAATCAAAGAGTGTGGGTTCAATGAGTGCGTAATGGTGTTCCATGCTTGCGGGTTTTTATACACATAATCTATATTAACTCTTTCACAGCGGGGTCTGATTTTGACCGAACAAAACCTGCAAAATCTTCAAAATTTACTAGACCTCATACCAGATATATCAGATTTCAGTAAACTGACATATGCCAAAAGCCTGAAATCTGATTTATCTGGTATAAGCACAGCCAAATCTTGAAGATGTTGATGTCTAGTTAGCAGTATGAGAAACAACCTCAGCAGAGAAAGGGTTAAACGAACTATGTAGTATGGTATGCCCTAAACAGCATTGTGACTAATTCCATAGACCCGGAGTTTTTCCTGCTTTCCTGCAGCGTGAAGAGAACAAGTGATATTCTCAGTATACCTAAACCACCCTCTGGACAAGACACCCCTCTACCGCAGATTACTCGCTCCTATTTACTATACCCCCAACTTGATCGTGAATTTTTAGGTCTTTGACACTCCATTTTATCACAGACGCGGCGGTCTATTTTAATATCGCAATTTTAAATGTGCACATGGCTAGTCATAAATACACACGTAGGTATTTTAAAACTTTAAAATTGAAATGAACAGAAAATTGTAATAATCCTGAACGAATTATACATTTTATTCAAGTTATTATTAGTATTATTAAAAAAAAAAATTCCCATGAGATTATGAGATCTTTATTTGAAATCGCACGGTCCAATAAACATCTGGAACGAATTGATTAACCATTGGTATAAGGTAATGCAGTCAGCCATGATGTTTAAACACGAACTGTAAATGTAAAAGTATTTCAAGTCTAGAAAAAAAGCAAACACCCCCCCCCCCCCAAAAAAAAACCCCACCAAAACCCAACAACTTTTATTGATTTTTTCACCCCGAGTATCATTATATCACTACTTTCCTTTACCATGTGCATATTGTTTGTACTTGTTGTATGTTTTATTGTGTGAAAGAATGTGAACATGTTCATGATATTTCATTACAGTACAATGGAAAACCATTACATATTATTCTATTTGTTGTCGTTAATACCGGTGCTTTCCTTATTACTACTATCAGTATCATCATTGTCATTATGCTATCTGTCTATCTATCTATCTATCTATCTATCTATCTATCTATCTATCTATCTATCTATCTATCTATCTATCTATC
>JAUEKZ010202435.1:0-11123 GCA_031471865.1 Melibe leonina
TGTCTGTATGTAACATTGTAAAATAATTTCCCCGTTGAGGGATCAATAAAGTTATCTTATCTTATCTTATCTTAAAGGCTTCAATTTTATTTGTGAGCTTTGCGGTTAGTTATAGGCAAGCTGTTCCTTATAACACTACTAGGAAAGATGGAAAGAAGATAAGTAGACCATCTTACCATTGCCTCCACTCCAAATACAACAATGTTCTGGTAAGGTGACAAGTCTGTCTGAAATAGTAAAGATTGTGATAAATGATGAATTAATCACTTCAACTGCAACCAAATATTATCAACCTACAACTACAATAGATAAATAGCCAAAATTATCTCTGAATGAAAAATTAGTAAGTATCTTCCAGAGAAGATTTATATCATTTGATATCTATAAGGAATAATCAGCTTGAGGATTAGGATATAAAAAAACCAAACCAAACCTTGAAATCTGTCAGAACCTGAAATCAATCCAGTAAGAATGATTCAATAAAAGATATCAACTTTGCCATAGATGATTCAAGTTGATTTTAAGTAGCATCCATTATAAATCATTTAAATATCTCCGACTGCAGTGAGCATTGGAATTAGGATCATTAATAGATAGGATAAAAAATATAAGCAAACCTTCCATAAATCTTTTTTATAAAACTTTGGGTTATCCTTGAAACCTTGTCTCCATGCTTTCCATTTGGAGAAAAGAACAAGCCATAAATTCAACTCCACCCCATAAGCTGAGAATCCTTTCCGTGCAGCCAGAAAAGCCTAAAAAAAATGGTTAAAATTAAAAAGAAGTTACAAACAAATTACAATACAAAGGTACACATTTTTTTAAAGAATTAGAAGAGACAAAATGAATAGAGGTGTATCACACAAACATACACTTTTCTTATGCATCAAAAGCAACTTAAAAGTTAAATGAATAATGACAACCTTTATAAAGCCTACCTTCATCTTTCATTGTCATATTTTTAATTCGCCTCCACATCTCTGCCCCTCCCCTTGCCACTTCCATCGCTTTTCATGCAAAGACTTGTTTTCAAGCCTTCAAGGTTTTGGAGGAAGGCACCATAGAAATAAGCTTTAAGTACGGTATTGATGTTTTTAGTAAGCATATGACCCGTCACCATAGTTCAGTGCATGAAAAACTACGGTTGGTAGAACTGACATTACCTCTTGGAAAAGCGTGTACCATAAATTAAGTTTTAATAACATCATTCTTAACAAACAGATCAAAAAAGAAAAACAGTGTTAGAAAAAAAGCAAATAAAATTCACAGAGGGGTTGTGAATACCTCTAAATTTTTTCTCCAAAATGTATTTTGTCTGCCAAACCATGGTGATGGGTCACAACCTTTTACTTACCAGTCGGCCATCTCCACTTCCGATGTCAATCAAAGAGCCTGATCTTCCATTTAGTGCTCGCATTACATTCTGAACCTGATTTTTAGAAGTAGGTAGATATGGCAAGGGCACTTTTCGGAAACCAGGAAAGACGAAGGGGATTAGCAATGCTGAAATTCCTGCAAATACACCTCCCGCTACACTGAGAAAAATCTTCCCTTGAGTTGTCAATTGTGGAGGTTTTGAATCTTTCCCTTGCTCTGATATCAGCTGGCAAAAGTCACAATTAGAGTCTGGCGTTTTTTCCGATATGGATTCCGACATTGGTTATACTCTCAAGTCAATCACAATTCTAATTCTTGCTGGTTCATTTATGATAGTGAAACAAAATGGAATTACATGAAAATCCAGTCTAAGTCAGTGAAGTAGAGACATAACAACATGAAGTCAGTGAAAAGTTTAGAAATATCTCTCTCTAGACTACAAGGAGTCAGCCAAACGTTAAGAATTTATCCTCAAAGTTGTATTCTTTGAATGTACCGGTACTTCCATTGACACTTTGACTTACGCCGTGCCTTTACGATGGACTTGACCGATTGTTTGTTTATACGGTAGATCCTTCATACCTTGAATTAAAAAGAGCTCTTTGTTAAAAGTGTTCCGACTGAAAGGGCGAGTCTACTAATTATAATATTATAAATTTTCCCTGATAAAGAAAACAGAAATAAAGATAAGATACACCAGAGGCAATGCAATTTTTTCTTCAGGTCTAGTGCACGATATTACACTGTATAAGGACTCAGATCAAACTTCACCAACCAGTGATGATTGATTCACTTGATGCCTGACAACTGACAACACCTTGGGGTCATGACCTCATGATGTCAACAAACTGCAAGTCACTGTCGTGCGTGTTCTGCTATTAATTAAGACTTGTCCTCTGGAATCTAGAACGTCTCCTCTAGTTGGTGTTTGGGCTGTTATTCTATCTATTACTTCTGCATTCATAACGATTTGTTTGATTGGTAGGTCTTTCAAATAATAAAGTTTATAAATATTCAAGAAATATCTTTCTCTCTTCGCTAAAGCCGCAAGCTCTCTGGGTAAGCAAGGAGCATTGGCATCGTCGTCTACAGAATTCTAGATATCCAGGTCTACTTCCAATAAATAGATGACCTTTCAGTGTTCCACTGTCACGGTTAGACTGACCATCTATCTAGTTTCTTTCGCGCATGCAGCAAAACTGCCATTGAGCCAACATTGAGATACTGTGCAGAAACAAGACAAAGCCAAAGAGAGCAGAAAAATCGAGAAACAGAAAAACAAAAAATTGACCAAAGTGGGGTTTGAACCCGGGACCCAGCTACGGCACTCATCGCCTGGCCAGTAGCACGAGGCAGCAAGCTAACCACTTGAGCTATCCGCTTCCTCCCTTGAGACTCAAAACTCAAGCTCAGTTTCATCTGCCAATCTTTTTATTTCTTTTATGTGAAATGGGTTGCAGAAGAAAAAATCAGATACCTACCCATCCATCAATAATAATCTATGCGTTTTAGAATTTTAGTAGGATAGAGAGTCTCAGTTATTGTGATTCTCTGTGACTGTTGTGAAAAACGTGCCTCTATGACATGTTAAGTAGCTCATGAAAATTGTAATTGGTTCTGTTTGTTGCAACCTTGCAAGGTTCAGGAAGAAGAGAAGAAGAATGTTAGAGCCTGCTATTTCAGTCCAGAAATTAAATGTCTCTGTATTTAGTTCTTGCGTTGTCTTTCAGTTTCAGGGTAGACCCTATAGAGAGCAGGCAGGATGTCTCGCACGCCAAACGTGGTTTGTCTCAGTCAAGAGCAGGACGAAGGGGTTGGTGCACGAGTCAGACGCAGCATTGGCAGGAAGGAAGTAAGTTAGAGGAACTCTTGTGTCAGCAGAGACTCCTATCAGGAGAATGTGTGTCAGTAGAAAGGGTGTTATGATTTTTGTCAACCATTATGATATATTGGGTTTTCCCACCCAATTTGTCATCAGGGGTCCTTTTTTTTAACTGCACTAGTTACCAATATAGAGAAAAATATCAGTGTGTGTTTGTGTGTCTGCCTGTGTATAATGCCACTAAGAATACATGCAAAGCCTTGTGACTCTCCGTTTCATCTTCCTTAGATTATGGTACGCTTCGATATCAGACTGTTCAATATGTTGCCGCTTTCATTTCAATTCAAACCAAATTTCAAGGTGGGGTCTAAAATGTCTTCTGATATAATAATATGGATAGGGTCAACATGACAACAATTATGATCCAAATATGCCAACTTGCACCTCTTTTGTTTTGATGTCTGCATACACAGCTACGTAACTTTGACCCGTTCCTGATGTTGGACGAGTTCAACGTGAAGCCCCCCGCAGGATTTCCTGATCATCCGCATCGAGGATTTGAGACTGTGAGTGGTGGGTGTGTGTAGGTTTGAGCATTGTCGGGCTGTTTGTCTGGGATGGTTTCTTCTTTCTTCTTCTTCTCCTTCTTCTTCTTCGTCTTCTTCATCTTCCTCTTTATCTTCTTCTTCTTCTTCTTCTTGAAAAAAAATGCAATTTTTTAAAAAAGACATAAAGTTGTAAATCAAAAAGCAATTCATTAGGCTTTTCTGAATTCTTTTCTATTGCTGAAAGGGTATAATACTAATAGTAAGTATATATGGAAAACCCCCTCAACAGAACACAGCCATTGACCAGGCATAACAGAGTGAATGGTCAATAGGCCAATAGAGGACAAACACAAATTAACATAAATAATCAACGATAGGCCCTAGACCTTCATCAGGGCGAAAACTGGAAGTCAAAAATACATTAAAAAAACATTAGAATCATAAAACCACTAAGCTAATATCAGGGCAAATCTCCCTACAGAGGCTGGGAGATGCCAAACAATGGAAGTGTGTCTGTCTGTTGATGTGTGTAACTATGGTTCCTCCCCACCCCCCACTGGCAGGTGACATACAACCTTCAAGGGGAGATCATCCACCAGGACTTTCTGGGACACAAGGGCAGGATCAAGGCGGGGGACCTGCAGGTATGTATGTACACATAAAACATACACATACACAGATACACACACGTGTACACATGAAAATATATACATGCACACACACACAAAACATGTATTTATATATACACATGCAGACACACATATGTACCCATGTATGTACACATACACACAAACACACACTCACACATATAATTATATACCCATATACCTATCATGCACACACACTCACACATGTGCACAAGAACACACATACATGGATCCAAACACACTCACACACACATGTATTTTATACTCATACTCATACAGTATTGTGTGATGTGTAATCATTTGTCGCTGTGTGTGTAGTGTATGCTGTGTGTGTAGTGTGTGGTGTACAATGCTGTGTCAATTTGTGTGTAGTGTGTGATAGTTTGGTGTTTTCTCTTACAGTGGATGACAGCAGGCCGAGGAATAGTCCACTGCGAAATGCCTGGGGAGGGGGCGGATGGCTGTCAGGGGCTGCAACTCTGGGTCAACCTGAAGTCTGCGGAAAAACTTACCTCCCCTTCCTACCAGGAACTGGTGGACAAAGACATCCCTAAGGGTGAGAAGGATGGTGTGAAGGTCAAGGTCATTGCTGGAGAGGCCTTTGGCATCAAGGTAAGGTTTCAAGAGTCCCCATTCCCTTTTTGGGTTGGCCTATTTCATTAGGCAAAACTAGATTTTAGTCTAAATCTAAATTCTAATTTATGTAGATTTATGCTCTTCTCATTAAATAATTTGACCACGTAAAAAAAAAGAACAGTTTACTCGGAACCAGAATTGAGCTTAGTTCAGAATTTAGTCTCTGACTAAGCTTTGGTCTCGGGTCAGAAAAACGGCCTCTTGAAACTGATGTTAACTCTAGAATCTAATTAGAGGTGTGAATTCTGGATCTGGATCTAGATGTTTTATTGGCAAAGGGGCACATGTCCCCATCTTGGACAATGCTGAGTTTTTCAGCCGCTTCCTTCATTTTCGCTCATCTCTATACACAGTCTTGTCTTGTTTCTAAATTCCTTGACAGTCCTGGAGTAAATTATAATATGTAACTGAAGTTTGTTCCAATCTCGTATTGTACGGGGGGATGTCCGTTGGTGATGATGTTCTTGAAAGAGTCTCCATGTAGCTGTGTCTTGTTTGTTGAGTTTTGCGTTTCAATTTAGATTCTGAAATTTTAATCTCGTTGTAGATTATTTTGTAGAGTGTCGTTTTACGTCATTTTGGAGTGGTTCCCAGTAAAGCTCTTGTAAAATGTTTGTTACGCTGCTCGTTCTTGAATAAATAATCGTTGTGCACATATCGAGCTCCCAGATGCTGTACTTGCTCAAGCGCCATTATATCATTTTTGTGCTACGAGTGCCTTGCTGCCGATGTGTACTCTAAAATGGGCTGAACTGTGGCGAGGTATGATTTGGCTTTCAGATCTTGAGGTGCAGTGTTCTATTTGCCTTTGCCACGGTATTGTTAATGTGATGTTTCCACTTCAAATAATTGTTTTTTTCGAACCCAAGGTATGTTTGGTGTTTTACTTTTTCTAGAACTTTGCCTTTTATTGTGTATTTGTGTTTTAAGGGCATTTTTTGGAGTGTTGAGCTCATTAGATAGCATTTGCTGGTGTTTAATTTCATTTGCCAAGTATCAGCCCATGTTATCAATGTGTCTAGATCTTGTTGTAATTTGTTTGCGTCCGAGATATTGTTTATCTGCTGATATAACAGTATGTGTAACTTAACAACTTTAGGCGAACTATTAGGTAGCAACTTTATCAAACTTTTATTTGGACTTTGCCCAGTCCCCCGTCTACACCCGAACGCCGACACATTACCTGGACTTTATCATGAGCCCAGGGTCAAGGCTGAACCAGCCTGTGCCGAAAGACTGGAACACCTTTGTCTACATTCTGTCTGGCGAGGCCATGTTTGGTGAGCTTTTATGCGTGTGTGTACTGTGTCATAAGTTGTGTTTGGTGTCATAAGTTGTGTTTGGTGTCATAAGGTGTGTTTGGTGTCATAAGGTGTGTTTGGTGTCATAAGGTGTGTACTGTGTCATAAGGTGTGTTTGGTGTCATAAGTTGTGTTTGGTGTCATAAGATGTGTTTGGTGTCATAAGTTGTGTTTGGTGTCATAAGGTGTGTTTGGTGTCATAGGTGTGTTTGGTGTCATAAGATGTGTTTGGTGTCATAAGGTGTGTTTGGTGTCAAAAGGTGTGTTTGGTTTCATAGGTGTGTTTGGTTTCATAGGTGTGTTTAGTGTCATAAGGTGTGTTTGGTGTCATAGGTGTGTTTGGTGTCATAGGTGTGTTTGGTGTCATAAGGTGTGTTTGGTGTCATAAGGTGTGTTTGGTGTCATAAGGTGTGTTTGGTGTCATAGGTGTGTTTGGTGTCATAGGTGTGTTTGGTGTCATGAGGTGTGTTTGGTGTCATAGGTGTGTTTGGTGTCATGAGGTGTGAACTGTGTCATAAGGTGTGTTTGGTGTCATGAGGTGTGAACTGTGTCATAAGGTGTGTTTTGTGTCATGAGGTGTGAACTGTGTCATAAGGTGTGCACTGTGTCATAAGTGTCATAAGGTGTGTACTGTTTGATGGGTGTGTACAGTTTTATCGGTGTGTCTACATTGTTCATGTACAATTGTGCATTTGTGTGTGTTTGCTTTTCTTCACTTTTTCATTTTTTTTACACTTAAACTTTGTTATTACCACCAGGTGTGGAGAAATCACTAAGTTGGCGGTATGTATAACGAGAATGGCGGTATAACGAGAAATACTTATTGTATGCAAGTCATAAATGTTCTCAAATAGATGTTGGTGGTAGGTGAGAATGGCGGTATAACGAGGTTTAAGTGTACCTATTTACATCTATACACATTGCAGGTCCTGAAGGCCAGCAGAAGACGTGTAAGGCACATCACACAATGACCTTCCACCAAGACGGGGACTCTGTGCAAGCACACAACACGGTCAGTGAGTAGGAAATCAACACAGAGATATAATATGGAAAGCTTTCTAGAATATCCCACCCAGTCACTGTATACTGACACCAGGCCAACCAGTGTTTAGCACTGTTCCTAAAACGTTGAGAGCCTGGCGAGATAATTGCTTAGATGCAGATTTTAACATCTTGGGTATGATGCAGCTGGGATTCAAACCCCAATCTACGGGTTTTGTGGTGGGTGCCATACTACTTGAGCTACAGAGCCTAATTCTTCTTGAATGATGGACTGGATATGAATAGGATAAGGGATTAATTGTGCGTGTAGTGCTCTTTTAATCTGTCTTGTTTCTCTATGTGTGTGTATGTGTATATATTATGTATACGTGTGTGTGGATTGCATATCATTGATGGTGTGTGTGAATGCATGTATATGTGTATGCATATGTTTATGTGTATTTATGTGCATGTGTGTGTGTCTCCACAGGGTTCCTGCCCGTGCCACTTTGTGATGATTTCCGGACAGCCCATCGGGGAACCTGTAGTACAGCACGGTGAGTGAGTTAAGAGTTACGTGCCCTTGATGCATTGATGAACCATGCGTGAAACATGTTTTTGGTGGTGGAATATTATGCAGAAATGTTTGGCATTCTTATCTTATCTTATCTTATCTTATTTTATCTTATCTTATCTTATCTTATCTTATCTTATCTTATCTTATCTTATTTTATCTTATCTCATCTTATCTTATCTTATTTTATCTTATCTCATCTTATCTTATCTTATCTTATCTTATTTTATCTAATAGATTGTTATTTATGAGCTTTGCGGTTTTAGATGAGCTGTTTCATAACCTTCTAGTACTAGCAAAGAACTGACTCAATATTAGAAAGAGGTGGAAGAAAACATGTCATAGCCTGATTGTCTGGTTTATCTCTCACTCAAACTCTGTCGCACACTCACACACACACAAACACACAAACACACACACCCAAACACGCACACACAAACACACACACACACAAACTCACACACACACAAACACACATACACACTCACACATACACACATACACAAACACACACATACACAAACACACAAACACACACACACAAACTCACACACACATACACACATACACACTCACACATACTCACACACATACAAACTCACATACTCACATACACACTCACACAAACTCACATACACACATACACATACACAGGTCCGTTTGTGATGACCACCCAGGCAGAGATACAACAGGCCCTCACCGACTTCCGACAAGGACAGAATGGATTTGAGAACGCCTCCACCTGGAACTCTGACTACGCTCGTTAAAACTACCAGTGGCGCCACCTGCAGGACACTGTGGGCTGTCTGCCCATTGGTTGTTGAACTTCCTGTTTATGTCTGCGTTTTGACAGGAGACTGTCAATGACATATCATGTGATTTTTTTTTCATAATGCACTGAGTGACCGATTGTTGCAAAAATCTGTGATGATAAATTGTTATACCCCATAATTTATTGACTTGAATTAAAAAGAAAAAAAAGAAAGAAAAAAGCACGCTCTCTCTCAAGTTTAAGTGGTCTGTAACGTTAACCGACCACATCGAAATGGGCACTGACAGTGATACTTGGTCTAACCGTGTCGTTCAGTTAATTGAAAGAAGAAGGTAGGAAGAGTAACATTCCCCTTATATACACTCAACCCTCTTTATACCACCACCCATTTTACTGCCATATTCACTTACCGTCATGTTTAGGTTGTGAAACAGATCTGTCACTGTATAAAATCACTCAAACTTAAAGCCTTGTTATACCGCCATATCTAATATTTATAAATTGCATAGTGTAATTAATTCTTGTTATACCATCAACCTGAAATTGTGCTTCTATCTTCCATCGTAAACTTTATCAGGTGAAACACCCCTCAAACTCAAACACTCAAATGAATGATGAATATGTCACTCCATAGCTTTGATGTGTGAAAGGAATACACTTCCTGTATGGGCCTGAACACGGTGACCTCTTTCACCTTTCTCACCGTCATGTCCTACTCCCCTTAGTCAGCCCTTTATGGCCGCTTATAATTATATGTCCATAGCAGTTGCAAGCGCCCTAAAACACTCAATAAACAAACAAACCTTTGGAGCCTACAGGCCCATAGAGCCGGCGGCATCGTATTCCGGTTTCTGTTGCATGAAGCAAACAAATGGATAGGATACTGGTCTATCGCATATTACTTTCCCTAACCCATATTGTAGGTTAGTACCCATTTAACACCTGGGTAGGGGTGAGGCAATTGGAGTAAATTTCCTTGCCCAAGGAAAAACCGAAGTGCCACTGGTAGGGATGGAACATGGAGCCCCCTGGTTCTGTGCTGCGTAGCTACTATTTTGGCCCTCACACCTTCCTACTCCACTAAACACCGTGTTTTTGTCTATACCATTCTGCCATTCTCACTATGCTAGATGGTGCAATGAGTTTGGAGTGTATTTATTTTCAAGGGAAAGTCTGTCTTTTGGGCCTGTCCCAGTCGAAGACTGGATCATCCCATGGTTCAGCCTCAGGGCTGCACGTCTGTAGTATTTTATATATGGTGAAACAAAGGGAGTGGTTAACCGGCCAGTATTGTAGGACAAAGACAAAGCAAGACACACAAAAAAGCAACGATTCGACCCTAGGTCTTCATCAGGACAAACAAATTAACAAAATAACAAAATATAATTAAATAAATTACATAACACATTTTGCTATTTGAAGACCATTTGCCCGTTATTGGTGAATACATCCAACACTTTCCCCCCTCCTGATATTATTTCTAAAATGGATGACGGTTCAGAGTTACTTACAGTATTCGTAGTTTTTAACCCTTTCACAGCGAGCTCTGATTCTAACCTAACGGAAAGATGCAAAATCTTGAAATTTCAGGCTTTTGACATAATTATGTCAGTTCACTGAAATCTGATTTCTGGTATAAGAATGGACAAATCTGGACAATTTTATGAGTCCTTAGCAGTGAAAGGGTTAAAAGGCACTACAATAGAAGAACGAATGTTTTGAAATCTAAAAAGTTGGTTTTCTCTCAAAATGAGAAAAGTGTCCTCTGATAAGTTTTTCCACTGTAGTCTTCATGTATGTATGAGTATGTGATTGTCTGTGAAAAGCAAAAGGTTATATTCTGCACAATTCATATTTCATAACTGTTGCCTATTCCGTGAATTGAAATCTCATCTCTCTGTTGATAAATGTAACGTGTCACAAAGTGTTCTCTCACCCTGCGCGTGTCAGGTCTACCTTGCGTGTTGCAGCTACACGTGTTGATGTTGTGTCAGGTCCAATAATAAGCTGTGCAGATACGAGACAAAGCCAAAGAAAGCAGAAAAATGGAAATAATAGGAAATTGTCAAGACCAGGATTCAAACCCGCTTTCTTTGGCTTTTGTCTTCTATTTTCCATGCTTGTTGTTTCAAATTGGACTCGTGTTCTATGATTTCCAGTGATTGCTCCACACTTAATTGTCACATATGAATATATATGTAACCACCATGATTTGAGGATGTTTAATCTTAGGTGCCTGCTGTTTGTTTGGGTGTTGACACAAGTCTTTAATAACACAAGGTTGAACGCGATTTCTGATTTATGAAGGACAAAAAAATGGATGTAGTAGGTGCAGAAAATGAAAATGTCGGTCTTTATTCGATGATCCTTGTGTGAATAATATAGATTATGATGATGATGATGATGATGATGATGATGATGATGATGATGATGATGGTGATGATGATGATGATGATGATGATGAT
>JAUEKZ010202446.1:0-11121 GCA_031471865.1 Melibe leonina
TGAATGTAAGTAGTTTCACAATGGAATTTCCAATTGGATCAATAAAGTTTACCTTACCTTACCTTACCTTACTTTACTTTACCTTACCTTTCACTTGTTGCAGGTCAGCACCAGTGTGTGAGCGTCATCAACAACTTCTTCCCCAGGGAGGAGATCGACTACTACACCAAACCGCAAGGTGAGAGACGGGAGGCGTGTCAGGGTTGGCTGGGAAGCAAGATACTGGGGAATGAATGGGCAGCCATGATTTTAGTACAAGTCAAGCTTGATTTACGCTCACGGAGAATGTTTTGACCTAAAAAAAAATTAACATATATATTCACTCCCAGCTTAAAGTCTAAATGGGCATATGTCAGTTCACTGAAATCTGATTGATCTGGTATAAGAATAGGCACATCTTGAAGATTTTGGTGGCCTTAGCAGTGAAAGGGTTAAGGGGACCGTGTCTAGCATTGAGATGTTAAAGTGGGCTCTAATGTGCTGTAGACAAGTTGGGTTTTCTTTCACTTCCATCCATCATGATATCAGTAGACTATGTTTTTATGAGACAGTCCGGGTGCCAACTGGTTAGGTAACTCACAGAACTTATGTTTTGTGTCCTTGTTTCAATATCTTTGTCTAATCTAGACTACCAGCCTGTGTGAATATGTTTACTAAGTATTTAAATTTAATTATATTGTTAGGTAGGTGATATTTAATGTGTACCATCTTGTGTTTGTGTGTCTATGTATGTGTGTGTGTATATATTTGTGTGTCTATGTGTGTGTGTGTGTGTGTCTATGTCTATGTCTATGTGTATCTCTATCTGTGTGTGTGTGTCTATGTGTGTATGTGTATGTATCTGTGTGTCTGTCTGTGTATGTATGTGTGTGTGTGTCTGTGTCTATGTGTGTCTCTATCTGTGTGTGTATGTGTATGTCTCTGTGTGTGTGTGTATGTGTGTGTGTGTGCCCCTGTGTGAATCTGATATGTATGTGCGCCTATGTATCTGTGTGTGTGTCTATGTTTGAATGTGTATGTATCGGTATGTATGTATGCATGTGTTTATTTATGTGTGTGTGTGTCTGTGTGTATCTA
The DNA here is from genome assembly GCA_031471865.1 of Melibe leonina. Lineage (NCBI taxonomy): Eukaryota > Metazoa > Mollusca > Gastropoda > Nudibranchia > Dendronotidae > Melibe > Melibe leonina. Next base: position 1,078 of record JAUEKZ010202446.1, read on the forward strand.
TGTGTGTGTGTATGTGTGTGTGTGTCCAGGTCTAGAGACAGAGGCCAAGCTCCCCATGTCAGCAGCCCCAGCCCTGTGTGCCCTCATCAACTTCACCAACCTTCACCCAGTCAAGGTCAGTGCGTCAGTCCGTCCCTGTCATGGTGTGGTTATAATAGAAATATGTACTGAACCATTACATTGATCTCTAGTAGGATTGACACACCGAGGCTCTTTCTTGATTCGGTGGGTGGTGGTGCATGGCCGTTCTTAGTTGGTGGAGCGATCTGTCTGGTTAATCCTGATAACGAACGAGACTCCGGCCTGATACAACTCGACTTCCGTGTCAAGTTTGTTATTGTGTGAATGAATGCCTATGAATGAATCTCTGATGTTACAACAATAAAACATTAATCTGAATCATCCTGTGTTATCAAGTAGTTCCAAGAACCGAATGCTATTACAGTATTACAGTCCCCATCTCTGCACATCCAGCAAATTATAATATATTATATATATCATGGGGATAAGATAACATATAACATTTATGTCTAATCTGATTTATCATTTCTTTTTAGATCAATATATCATGGGGATAAGATAACATATAACATTTATGTCTAATCTGATTTATCATTTCTTTTTAGATCAATATATCATGGGGATAAGATAACATATAACATTTATGTTTCATCTGATTTATCATTTCTTTTTAGATCAATTTATCATGGGGATAAGATAACATATAACATTTATGTTTCATCTGATTTATCATTTCTTTTTAGATCAATTTATCATGGGCATAAGATAACATCACGTTTATGTTTAATCTGATTTATCATTTCTTTTTAGATCAATTTATCATGGGCATAAGATAACATATCACATTTATGTTTAATCTGATTTATCATTTCGTTTTAGATCAATAAAGCATACCTCATCTTATCCTTATCTCTTTCAATGCTAAGGACACCAAAACATTCAAGATTTGCTCGTTCTTTCACTAGATTTCAGTGAACCGACATATGCCAAAATCTAATTTATCTGGCATAAAAATAGAAAGAATACATTTTCAAGATTTTACATATTACATTTGGGTACGATCAGACCTAGCTGTGTAAGGATTATGAAGGGATTTTTGAAATTGAGTGCATGTGTCAAAATACTCACAACAATGCTAGCATTGTACACACACACACGCACACGCACTCTCGCATACACACACACACTTAGCCGTGTGATAGTATGGTTCAGAGGGAGAAAAAAATGTATTAACCTTTTCTCTTTGGATGAATGAAAAATGGGATTTTGATATGAAAGAAAGGCAATGGGGGTCTATTATTGTTATTTTTCCTTTTTCCTTTTTGTTGTTGTTGCGTAGATCATTAATTTTACTTTCTTTTTTTCTTCATTGCGTAGATCATAGTAGTTTTACCTTTTTATTTTTCTTTGTTGCATAGATCTCGATGTACTTGAAGGACCACCCCGAACTGGTGAAGGACTGGAAGAAGGTGTCGCTGGTCTTGTCCCGTCTGGTGGAGAAGAACATGAAGACGCGTGACGTCAACGAAGTCATGGCCATCAAGTGCCACTTCATCGACACAGTGCTCAAAATGGCCGCCCAGGCTGGGGAGAAGGACAAGGACGGCTCGTTGCAGCCTTGGATCAAAAGGTGAGGGCGGCACCTGGGTGCCACTTTTCAGGGATATCCCGGAATTCCGGGGTACAGCTGATGTTTCTGTGCAAGACTTTCCAGGCGTGTCTTGACCTAGGCCCTATTTATAGAAGTCGCCTTTTTTTTACCATGGAGCATGAAAAATTCAGTGGTGGGGTAGTAGGATTTTTCAATTTCAGGGGTTATGGTATTTTTTTAGTGGCACCCATAGAGTGGCAATCCGCCGGTTGACTCATGGCAACAAAGGGGGCGGATATTGGGCCATGGGTGCCAGACTTCATGATTTTAAAGGAGTCTCCTTCCTTAATGAGAGAGCAACAGGTTGAAAAATTTCCTAAATGGATTGGCAAAATTTTACTGTGTCAGATTTCAGGATTGGTGTACTTTTACTAAAGCCATTTTGTGTATGTGGACTTCAGTATTGCATTATAAGCTTGTTTGTAGTCTTAAGCAGTGTTTTACACTATCATTTTTCATGTCCATTTTTTCAAAAAGCGAAAAAAAATGGAAATTTTCAGGATTGGAAAAGTTTACTGAAATCTGATTTATGATTAACTCATACAATTTTAAGATATTGCATATCTCTCAGTTCAGTTAGAAGCAGACCCATTTTGATGGACCCATTTTGATTACCTCTTTGTTTTTTCTCTCTCTCTCTCTCTTACCCCCACTCCCCACTCCCCACCCCCCTATTACCCCCAGCCTGGTGAAAGGTCGGGAGACTGACGGATGCCCCGAGCTGACCGAGCGTTTGATTCGTCAGTCCCTAAAAGACTTCCCCTATGTCAACTCGGCCCTGCTGCAGCAGCTGGTCCGACAGATTGGACCCGTCAAAATTGTACGTGTGTGCCAGCCGTATACAGATACATACACACATAGACACACACACAGATACATACACACATAGACACGCACACAGATACATACACACATAGACACGCACACAGATACATACACACATAGACACACACACAGATACATACACATATACACACACACATACATACATACATACACAGACAGACACACACAGATAGAGACACACACACATACATACATACACAGACAGATACATACACATACACACATAGACACGCACACAGATAGAGATACACATAGGCATACACACGCACACACATACATACAGGCAGACACACACACACACACACACATGGTTTTGGTTGCACCAACCATACTTTTTTATCTATTTACCCATTGGGGACACTGTGATTTTTGAATTATTTTTTACTATTAACATTCAAAGTGACGAGAGAGTTCTTGTATGGGAAAATGTATGTTTCCTGTTTTAATATTTTGATTTTGTTAAAAATTTCGTTTAATGTGACCCAAAGGGAAGTTTTTAATATTACTCTTGTTTGGAAAAATATCACAACCACGACAGTTTAACTCTTGGTGTAGTTTTAGTAAGGCATTTTTGTATATGTGGGCCTTGCCAAGTAACGCAAAAGCAAGCTGGTAGTCTTAACCCTTTCGCCGCGAGGTCTGATTCTTACCCAACTAAAGTATGCAAAATCTTGAAAATGTATGTGATCTTATACCAGATAAATCAGCTTTTTGTGAACTGACATATGCCAAAAGCCTGAAAGAAATTCAGGCTTTTGGTACATGTCAGTTCACTGAAATCTGATTTATCAGGTATAAATAAGACTAGGTAAATCTTGATGATTTCTGTGTCAATAGCAGTGAAAGGGTTAAGCTAGCAGTGTTTTACACTTTTTTTTCATGCCAATGTTTTGAAAGTGTGAAAAGAAAAACAATGGAGATTTCCAGGACTGGCAGCCGTTGTCTTGTTAGGCATGTTCACACCTCTGATTCTGAGGCCAACTCTTGACTTGTAGAACAATGCAGCTGGACCCAGCTCCTTAACCCTTTCACTGCTACGGACACCAAAATGTTTAAGACTTGCCAATTCTTGTACCAGATAAATCATATGTCAGTCCACTGAAATATAATTTATCTGGTATAAGATCACGTACATTTTCAAGAATTTGCATATTTCAGTAAGGTTAGAACCAGACCTCGCGGTGAATGGGTTAAATAAGCATTTATGTTTGTTGTTTATTTGCTTACTATGGTATGTTTTTTTATATATGTGTGTGTGTGTGTTTATGTGTGTGTGCATATGTGTTTTGTGTATATGTGTGTGTGTATGTCTGTGTGTATATGTGTGTGTATGTGTGTGTATGTCTGTGTGTATGTGTGTATATGTGTGTGTATGTGTGTGTGTATATATGTGTGTGTGTATGTGTGTGTATGTCTGTGTGTATGTATGTGTATGTCTGTGTGTATATATGTATGTATATGTGTATATGTATGTATATTTGTATGTTTATGTGTATATGTATGTATGTATGTATGTATGTATGTATGTATGTATGTATGTGTATATGTATGTATGTATGTATGTATTTATGTATGTATGTGTGTGTGTGTTTGTGTGTGTATGTATGTATGTATGTATGTATGTGTGTGTATGTTTATATGTATGTATGTATATGTGTGAATGTATGTGTGTATGTGTATATATATGTATATATATATGTATGTAATGTGTGTTTATACAGGGAGACGACCCATCTGCCCTGTCGTTGCTGACCTCCCTTGTCACAGGCCAGCAGTTTTCCTTTGACGCAGACGAGAGCTGCGACACATGCGGGGAACCAAAGGCCAAGAACAAGTGCTCCAAATGCAAAATGGTCAGTGGCATAGCCAGGGCTTACTACAATCAATGCGTGTTAATTTTTACAGGAAATCATTAGCATTGCCACTCCACATCCTTTCAATCTGAACCAGTTTCAACGATTTTGATAAGAGATATAATAGAGTTTTTTTTAACCCCCTTTTTCAATGCTAAGGTTATTTTTTAAGCTGCCGCTAACTAGATATGAAAATCTTCCAAGAAGATTCTTCGCGTATTGGTATTTCAGATAAATAAAATTTCACTCTCCCCTTCCTTCCTCCCACTCCCCTCACCCCTCTTCCTCCTCCCCTCTCCCCCTCCCTCCTCTCTCTCCTCTCTCCCCTCTCCTCTTATTTCCTCCCACTCCCCTCCTCCCCTCCTCCCCCCTCTCTCCCCTCTCCCCTTCCTTCCTCCCACTCCCCTCTCTCCTCTCCCCCTCTCTCCCCTTCCTTCCTTCCTTCCTTCCTACCACTCCTCTCTCCCCCCTCCCTCCACTGTCTCCCTTCTCCCCTTCCTTCCTTCCACTCCCCTCTCTCCCCTCTCCCCTTCCTTCCTCCCCTCTCTCCCTCCACTCCCCTCCTCCTCTCTCCCCTCGTCCCACTCCCATAGGTCATGTACTGCAACCAAGAATGTCAGAAGCTCCACTGGCCCACTCACAAAAAGTTCTGTGCCAAATTGGCAGGTGGGTCTGCGTGTTGATTGAACATCTGTGATGCTCACCCTATACCATATGCCGAGTCTCGCCCCGATGCGTGTAGGTCAAGATGCCCTGTGTAGGCAGGCGAACACGAAACACACTGTCACTGACACGGCACGGGTCTAGGCCGGAGCGAACACCTATACGCACCGTGCTAATGGTAGAGGGAGAGAAAGATATTAGATGTACTACAGGTACCAATAGTTAAGTACTGAATGGTTCCGAAGAGACTTTCTTTTTCATACCAGTCACATCTCAATTTTTTAAGTGCAACCAATTTCCCTAATTTGACCCATTGAAAGGTTGGCAAGCTTGGCAATGTGATGATTAGCCGACTGTCCTCTCCCTTTTAAGATAAGATAAGATAAGATAAGATAAGATAAGATAACTTTATTGATCCCTCAATGGGGAAATTATTTTACAATCCCCTACACCTTCACAGACTCGCTTACCATTATAAGATGGCATAGGTTTCAATGCGTTTTATTTTATTTAATAGGAATATGTAAATACATAAAAAAGATATTCCTGTTTCCTTCACTCATTCCACCAAAATATTTACAATGACCGCACTGTACGTTGGTGTTAATGGGCGGAGGAAAAAAGATGAAGACTACTCACTTGGTTGCGGGCATGTTGTCATTATGACGTTAAATGCTTACAGTCTATAAATGGAATATTTCAAGGCTAGGGTTGGTTGTGTTAAATTCCTTTTTTTTCCCTTTTTTTTGCTTTCAGAGCAATTCAGACTGAATGAGGAGAGAAGGAAAAAAGAAGAAGAAGAGAAGAAGAAAGCAGAGGAGGAAGAGGCATTGCGACTCCAAGCGGAGCAGGGGGAGGAGAAATCTGGAGCAGGGCAAGGCAATGGGGATGGAGCAGGTACAGTGAAACACTGATGCAAAGAACAAATTGGAGCTGTAGAAAATGCTTCTTTATATCAGTAGTTATTGATATCAGTCAATGCACACAGACTCATAAAGGTTTTCTTCTTCTTCTTCCAATAGCAGACTGACTAGGCTGGACTGAATATTACACTCAGTGTGCATTTAGATTGGTTGGTTTCAGACCTCCTACACTTAGGAGTGTTTTAAAACAAATAAATAATTTTATGGGTTCTTTCTTAAACTTATATGATAGGGCATATTTTTTAAGGCTTGAATGCTGTTCACGAGCTTTGCGGTTGTAGGCAAGCTGTTCCATAACTTTATAGCCCTTGGAATATAAGAATGAAGACGACTATGAATATACAATTTTTGAACTTGTATTGGTTTTCGGAATCGAGTTCTTGACCATAGCACAACTTTAGATGTGCTACTATCAAGAACGAGTGTCTAAAACGAATACAAGTTTAAAAATTATTTTATTACACCCCCCATTAAAACATTATAATGCAGTCAGCAAAGATTGCTCTGGAATATTTTCAGAAACTCTGCAATTATTTAATTGAACCCTTAAGAGAATATGCCATTTAATTAGACAAACCATTTTGATTAAATTCTTGCGTGTCTAATCATGTCCTCACTGTCAACACCACAAAAGTTCAAGGCCTCTCTCGTTGCGAGGATGCCAATATGCAAGCTAAGCGTGCATCATGGGCCTATCAATGCACCTAGCAACCGCTCTTTATCACTACTAAAGGGGGTGTAATAATGTTAGGTTAAATTGTGTTAAAAGGGCCTTAGCAACGAGTAGCCAAACTCCCAGCATTCCCCATTTCATCCTACATGGTATTCACGAACTCTTTCCACACAGGGGACCATGAGGACGGCCGTGAAGACAAGGAGAACTGCGTCCCCGTTCCTTCTGAGACAGGAAGCGAGAAGGAGAACGAGAGCTGATGACACAGTACAAACATTGTAACCATCATCATTACATATGTATTGTGTACAAGTACGAGAGAAGGGTGCTGCGACGTGTGGCTGACTGGAGTATGTGAATCTTGGAGTGTCTTGTGCTCACCAAGGCAACAGTATGTGTGTTCATTCTATAGATAAATAATCTTGTCATGACATATTATTTGATTTGTTACACAAGGTAGAACGATAGATTGGTGATGCCCCTTAGAAAAAGCATAATGTAAGCAAATTTAAGAATTAAAAAATAAAAAAATAATATTTTAACCCCTTCATTGCAAAGGACACCAAAATTTTCAAGATCTCCCTTGTTTTTATACCAGATAAATCAGATGGTAGTGAACTCAAATCTGATTTATCTGGTATAAGATCTCGTAAATTTTCAAGATTTTGCAAATTCAGTTTGGTTGTAATATCGTACCTCGCTGTGAAAGAGTGAATATTCCAATAACTTGAATTTTCAGATAATGAAGAAAAACTCTTTGAAAAAAGCAAAAGTTTACATATAAAGTTGTTTGTGATATTTATTTAAGTTTGTGAGAATAACTCAGTTTTTTTCTATTTGTACCTTGTGTGTACTAAACTGTCGTGATTGATTGGTGACAAATTATAGTTACTTTACTAGTGCCAGTGCTACTGTGAATATCAGAGATGAATTTAATGGTTCCGTAGCTCATCAGGCAGAGTGTCTCACCTTGAAATCCAATAGGTCGGGGTTCAAATCCTGGCAGCGTCGTACCTACCTAAGACTGAGATGTTAAAATCAGTATTTGAGTAGTTGTTTCTTTGTTTGTCTTGATAAAGACCTTTTGGTCGAAACGTCGCTTGTTTTGTCTTTGTCCTACTATACTGGCATATTAATCACTCCCTTTGTTTCACCTAGTTGTTCCGCTCGGTGCTCTCTATTATGCTAACACTTACAGTTCAAATCCTGATTGGCCCGGTGTAAGTATACTGAGATGTTCAAGAGAAATCTCTGTTGATCTTAGTGTGTCAGTCAGCGCGTTATGTGCAGACAGATAGACAGACAGACAGACAGACAGACCAGACAGACAGACAGACAGACAGACAGACAGACAGACGAGACAGATAGACCAGACAGACAGACCAGACAGACAGACCAGACAGACAGAGAGACCAGACAGACAGACCAGACAGACAGACAGACAGACAGACAGACCAGACAGACAGACCAGACCGACAGACTGACAGTCTTCAAGAACTCACTTAATACTTCACTCCCTTTGCCGGTGGAAGTTCACTCTTTGGCTCTGAGTTGACTATCTTCTCTCCCTACAAGACTATAACTATGAGGCCCTTCCTACCACACTACACATGGAAAAAGAGAGGGTTATCATTTAACAGGCATAGAATTAACAGAGACAAACACGCGAAGACAAAATGACAGTTGGACGTTTCGGCTTAAGGGCCTTTGTCAGGGCAAACACAACAGAATCACAATATGTATTATGACACGAAAATACATCAAAGGAAAGGACTTGCTGTGTCCATTGCGTGTTAATTGATAAAAACCGACTTTCGTCCAGTTTATCCCCGGCTCGGCTTCCATTGTCATATTACCTCTACATGACACACAGTATTTTCTTTGTACACGACACACCCCCATTTTGCTTATCTTATTTTAGTGACAGGTTCATGTTTTCCCTTTATTTGGTGATATAAGTGTAAGGACATTGGTGTGTATTTATGTGCCATTGAATTACTACTTACTACTAGTATAGTACTAGCATTATCATTGTTTATTGATTATTAATAATTGTTATTATTTTAATTTTAATTTTATTGTTAACCATTTTTATCTGTAAATTTGACCACATTTTTGTCTGTTTCTTGCACACGCAAATTTATGGTGCTTTGACTTTAATTGAATGTGATTTCAATTTTCCAGGGGTCGTCCTAATTTTTTTGTGTAATAGTTATATTTCATATCTAGTTGTTGTGGGAATGTTTTATTTTTTTTATTTTTTATTTGTAGTGTATTTGTTGTTGTCTATCTATGCGTGTATTGTTCTCACTCGTCTGTTTGAAATTGCAATCAATTCAATAAACATGTGTAAAAATTAAAAAATATACGACGCGTCAGATGTATTGTTTTCTATTTATTACTATTATCCATATCCATCTTCTTTTACAAAGTTTGTTTGTGTTTGTTTGTTTAATGAAGCCTATGAACGGTGCGTGTTTTATCAAAGAAACAACTAAACAACATACACACTACTATAGAAATGGCTACTTGCCGACAACCAATGAAACGATTGGTGGAAGAACAGAAGGGAGAAACAAAATGGCAATGATTGACAAGCTCTTTGTAAAAAAATTTATTCCGACAAAATTTGTGCAGATTTCTTCTACCAATAAATAATTTTTTTTTTGATCATTGTAAAAAATATATAGATATGCGTATAATATGCAGTCGATAAAATTCAATGATGAAAATATGTTATGGAGACATGATAATTAATGATATATTATACAAGTTTGAAAAAATATATTACTTTTGGCATAATATTAATATGGTCAGTTTACTGAATGGAATCTGATGTATTTTGGTACATATTATCAATAACAACACAATAATTTTGAAGATTTTGCATGATATTCAATTTAGTTAGAATCAGATCACACTATGTATGAGTATGAAGGTTAATTTTCATTTTAATGGACAAGAAATAATAATATAAACCCATAATTGAATTGCAACATATTTTCAATCATACTCAGCTAGCAACAACATGTACACACTTTTACAGCATGATCTATTTATTGTAAACAGTCAAACACGTGACAGAGTGGAGTGTGTGTGTGAGTGTGTGTCTTTCTTTGTGCGTCTGTGTATCCCTCTTTTTTTATGACGAATAGATTGATATTATTATATAATATAAAGATCTAAAAACGGATGAAGAAGAAGAATATCAATTGTAGAATTTTGAAAATAGCGTAAACAAATATTCATACAGTTGAAAAAACAAAACAAAACTCATGCACACAGAAATATAGAGAGGGATACAAAGAGACAAGTCGAAAAGAGAGACACACACTCACTCTCCCTATCTATCTATCTATCTATCTATCTATCTATCTATCTATCTATCTATCTATCTATCTATCTATCTATCTA
>JAUEKZ010202468.1:0-11119 GCA_031471865.1 Melibe leonina
AACAAACAAGACATAGTGTGCATGAGAGAGACAGCAAGAGAGAGAGACTGAGAGAGAGAGAGAGAGAGAGAGAGAGAGAGAGAGAGAGAGAGAGAGAGAGAAAGAGAGAGAATATAACATTCTATTATTGTATTACATGTATTGAATGTAAGTAGTTTCACAATGGAATTGCCAATTGGATTAATAAAGTTTACCTTACCTTACCTTACAAAAAATACATCCAAGAAAAGAAATACATCTCCTCTGGTAGATCTATTTTCTTATATAGAAATTCACATCTTGTATCTTTTTTTAAATTTTAAGGCAGATGGAGAGGTGTCACTTCATCGGTAGTGAAAGTGATGAAGAAGTGTGTGGGGGGGGGAGGGGGGGGACAATGAAGAAAAGTGATATAGAGAAGGTTTCGACGTGTTGCAGAGACGCAAGGCTCAAGTGCTCACAAGCGCTCACTGTTCTGAATGGCCAAAATTTTGTTGTTGGTCTTGAAACAGTATCAAATCAACTCTATCTTCATATAATTTTAATTACGATTAAATTAATTTAAATTATAATTAAGATATAGATATCTTCTACAAGGACTTGTTGTTGGTTCTTGCTTGGGCTTGAAATTAATTTGTCGTAATTTTATCATGTTCATTATTTTCTTTTAATTTGGTTAGTTATAAAGCGAAGCCGATAATAGACTGACCTCAATTTTCACATTTAAATCAGACAAAATATATCTTAATGATCCCAATTAACCAATACCAAAAAGCAGTCATGTGATTCTGGCTTTGAGATTGCGCAACCTCTAATGGTAGTATAATATGTGTTGGCAGAGGTCGAAAACGTACCAATTTACAATCGCTTGTTAAAAACATGTTTTGAAATGATTTAGTTGAAATGAACCGGTCTCTAGTTAAATTCGAAACTTAGCAATTTTTAGACAAAAATCTTGATGACGCCATGGTTAAATGTTGGATATAATAATTCCTCGCTAATAGTCTTCCACACTAAAGAGCCGAGATCGATATTATACTTTGGTATTTCTATCGATCTCCACTTCCGATAAAGATGAATACAAACTTTTGTTTTTGTCTTTGAAAAATTGTAAGTTTATGATATTCTTTTGTTTATCAAAATGCAGGCACGGTGGTCTTACTGGTATTGACGCAGTGCAGAAACCGGGGGGGGGGGGCCTCCGGATTTGGTTCCTACTAGTGGCAATTCGGTTTTACCTTGGGCAATGAAATTTACTCCAATTGCCTCACCCCACCAAGGTGTAAAATGGGTACCAACCCACAATTTGGGTTGGAGAAAGTAGTCTGCGATAGACCAGCGTTCTATACAGAGGGTGGCAACCATTGTGACTGTCATTTGTCCGCTTCACGCTACAAAAACCGGGATAAGCTCCGGGCCCATGGGTCATGAGGATCTGAAGGACTTACTTTTGTTTATCAAAGGCAATGTCCTTAACAATTAAACTTTTTTAGAATAGCAATTTGGCACGATTGGTCAATCTTGACAGCAAAGGCCACTCGCATCCCTGACAAACGCAAATATCGTTTTTGTTGGAGTGAGTGACCCGGATTCGGACGAGAATTTCTCCGTTCGTTGAGCGCTGTTTTCACTAGTAATATTTAATGCATATTCATGAGGAAGGTTATCTTAAATTCTTAGGCAATCTCACAATCATTTTTAATCAGTTATAATGGAAGAAAACCCCACTGTCGACCCAGCAGTAAAATGGGTACCTGGCCCTCCATACAGCAGTGTCTTTGTCCTACAAACAAATTGTAACACGCCTAACAGGCGCTTGTCTTGTCCTATGTGTTTCAATGTTTGCTGTTGGCCGGGGAAAGTAAAAAGTGTGAAGCGCAATGAGCACAACTCGTGGATATCAGCGCCATATAAGCCTCCACTTTACTTTTTACTTTTACTTCACAATTAATTACTTAATATTCTATTCAAAGAGAATGTGGAAGGTTTTTTTTTAGTTCGTTTTTTCCCCTTCTTTTTTCTGATTGACAACAATAGATATACCCCATTGCGTTTGATGACGTCATGATCGAAACATGTGATCATTCTGCTAGCAACAACAAGGAAACAAATTATCTCCCCTCCCCCCTTTCCTTCAATGAGGATGACACCATCAGACAACTTTGGGGATTAGAATTTTGGTCCTTGAAAAAATCGTGACATGCAAGGAATGAACAGATCTCTACTTGCTTTGACTTCTCCCCCCATGATGAGAATGAATTCAATATTATACTTAGTATGTTATGAGGTATTGGGCAAGGGCTTCTATCGTTGTTTATGTCGTTTCAGTTTCTTACACACGCACACACACACACACACACGCACACACACACACACCTTTCTGTCTGTCCCATCGTGGTTCTCAGCAAGGACGTCTTGCCAAGACGGGTAAGCAAGCAGCTTTTGACCCATAGCGTTTGAGGTCATGAATAAAAAAGATAGATATCATGTTGACATTTTGACAGCAACATTATGAACACACTTTCCATCTCTCTCTCTCTCTCTCTATGTACTTAAATGAAAGCCTCACGCAGCGATGTGTGTTCCTTATTGCTGGCTGACATGGTTGTGATTGTGAGTATTATCTACATATTTCGATTTAACACATTGTTCCTGTTCTCGCTGTGCTTGTGAGAACGTTTACCTTGCGTACAATACAAAGATGATTCTGGGTCGTTTCTACTGGGAAACTTCGTCCCTGACATACAATGACAACCAATGATGGGAAGTGGTGTGAGTGACTTGGGCAAGGTCCATGCTGTACAGGTGGAAGGGAAATGTCGCTTAACCCTTTCAATGCTAAGGAAACAGAAAATCTTGAAGATTTGCCTATTCTTATACCAGATAAATCAAATTTCAGTGAACTATTCAGGCTTTAGGTATCTGTCAGTTCACTGAAATATTATTTATCTGTGTAAAATCACGTACATTTTCAGGATTGTGCATATTTCAGTTGAGTTAGAATCAGACCTCGCTGTGAAAGGGTTAACAAAACGTGGTTCAGAACATCAGCTGTTTAGTTTACCTTTGCTACACAATCAGTAGAGAAATAGTGTGCGTTTGAGTATCTTAGTCTTTGCGTTGTAAGCACGCATGACTTGCTGTACACACTAGATAGATACACACAGAGCTATCTAGTCGTGTAGTAACGTTTACTATCAACAACGTCGTTTTTTAAGGTACAGTGGTAAAGTCTAGATACATTTTTTTTAATTCAGAGAGGTTAGTTTCAGATATACTTCTTGGTTCTTTTAATTTTAACTATGGTCTCTGTTATCTACACTTCATATTCTTCTGTATCTATATTGCTGTAAATTGTCTCGAGCTTGAAAATTTTGAATGTGTTGAAATACTGCTCTGCTATCCTTTGAAAATGTATATTATAATGTAAATATGGCTGTCAACAAGAGGCATTGCTCTCTGAATCTATCTTGTTACAAACTCATGTTGAGAAGCAAAAATAAAATTTTCCCAATGTTGCAAACACCCGATTGTTTATATAATCACTATTGACATTGATATGTTTACAATGTTTACAGTGCATAGATTTACAATCATGGGTTGTAATTTGATAAGCACGGACACATACTAAACTGTGTATAATAACCATGATGTGCCCAATGAAATGTAAACAGACCAAATCATTGATGCACTTATGACTGTCCCCCATTGCTTGGTGGAGGAAGTGTTTTGTTTGGTGAACATATCTGTCGGTAATTTGTCATTCTCCTACCATGGGCATATCCGACATAGCAATTTTTGACATCCGAGCTATAGAGAGACTCTAGTATGCTTTTCCATGCTATTGTTCCTATATGAATACAGGTCTAAGCCAGCTCAAAATTTTAAAAAGAAGATTGAAGAGATGATGCATTAACATTTTTGTTAAATCTGACGCACTCTGTTATTATTTATTTTTTAAATAGAAAAATCTACTCAGAACATCTTAGTGCAGTCTCGTAATGAATTATAATACCACCAATATATTTTTACTTTGTACACAATTCAATCATGTGAACTAAACGCACATGTTACAGATGAATTCCCTTATCATTTGTGCACTGGCGTCACAAGTCTTCGTGGCGCCACCTGTAAAGACACATACATTTCCCGTGGTGACGCCACTGATTTGGATAGCCCGATTTAAGATCATGATTCGTTAGTGCTGTAAAGCATGCTGTATTCTAAAGATAGACATTCAAACAGAAAGGTTACACGAAGGCATCCTCTTTAAAACCTTTCCATACGTTATTTATTATTTGGTCAATAGAAAATGTGTCATCAATAATAAAACCAACTTTTATAGAGATACACGCTACCAAAGTCTTAGTAAACACACATCTGTACTGGGAGACAAATTTAATGTCAGGTTGTTTTTAGTCATGATAAATCTCCTATGTAATTGATATGACATAATTTGGGGAAGGGCGACAACCAGCCAACTAACCATTCTTTCCCTAAGGGTTTTTGTATACCTACGCCACTTTCAATGTATGCAGTCTATTCGACTAACACCCCCACCCCACTCTGCAAGATATAGGATAATATTGGCAGTGCCACTAAGAAGCAAAACCAAAGAAAGAAAAAAAAAAAACGAAGTAGAAAAGTGATTGTAACAGCCATGGCACCCATCGACTGGCCACCAGCACAAAACTACGTGCCAAGCACTCTTGGCTATCCACTTTACAACCACCATCAGTCCTCACTCGGGGTTTTTCTCTTTGTAGACTATTCATGTCTACTTTACAATTTAATTGATATGATTCAATAAATATATTCTAAAAAAATCAGCCTTCACGTTTACTGATCCACCTTTCTAATTTCTTTCTGCCTTGCAAATCTAGACTGGGTTAGAGACCGGTCTAGATATATCTGCCAGATTAGCTTAGCTCTTTTAGCAACTTTACAGGTAGGCCAAGGAGGGCTTTCTCCTTGAGGCAGGTCTATATCTTAGATATCTTTGTCTAATCACAAGGACAGCTATACGAAGCCCTCCGTGTCTAGTCTCTATCTAGTATCTATAGTCTTGACGATATTAATTTCTTTAATTTTGTTTGCACACTGTTTCCTTTTTTTTTTACTGTTGTAAGCAGAAGTAAAAAGAAAGGAAACTGAAAAGAAACTTTCCTTAACTTGTTCCCCCCAAAGAAAACTATTCACTAGGTAGGCTGGGCGTCCCAGACAACAGCCGCAGCGCAGCGCCGATAAATGAGGTAAACAAAAGGGAACTGCACCACTGTACTGGGCAACATGTAGCAGGGATTCGAAACACGTCCGTCACCTCGTGTTTACTGCCTACGGTCAGTCATATTTGACATGTATAGCAATATGAGAGATTAAATAAATAAATAGATAAAATATATCATCAAGCCGAGACTTAAGATGAGTCCTTAAAACTTGTCTAGTCCGCTGTGTTCGATTAGATTCTTTGCTTGATAATTCATTCATAGATAGCGAGGCACGACTGCTCGACATCGACCTCGAAACGAAAATAGATAGGCGTAGTTCCGGCTTGACTGACACACAACATACCATACACACTACACACGCACAACAAACACTACTCACTAATAATGAGGACTTGGTGACACAGTTTGTCGCCGGGCGACACACCCATCATTAGAACTTATCTAGGTCTAGATCTAATCTGTTTTTAGACCTAGGGTCTTTTGGAAATCTACTTGCTTCAAAGCAATTTTTTCCATTGATGAGTCATGCAATCGCGTATATAATGGTTTATGTCACGAGAGACAGTTTTTATTGTTTATTTGTTGCTCTATAGACTATCTAGAAGCTCGGCACGGGGAAGTCGAGGCCCAAGAAAAACAAAAGTAAGAACATGGCAAGACTTCTTAGCTTGATAACAAGAATTTATTTTCTAAAGGAGAACTCTAGATATATTTTCGGAATGATTCCAAGATAGATAGATAGATAGATATAATACTTTGAAAATCCCCACGGCAATGCATCATGCTTGTTCTAAAAAGTTTGCAAAAGTTACTTGTACTTGTCAATACCCTAGTCAATGTTTTATTGATGAAGGGCCATTTGCCCGAAACGTCCAGTTTTGTTTTGTGATCCGTTATCTCAGAAACTTTTACATTTTACAACCCTTTTTATTCCATGATAAGTTTCCAGCAGCTCCATTTTAGTCTATAAGCTAGCAGCTCCCGAAGATGATTTCATCAATAGAAGTCTAGACGTCTAGATAGATATATATCCAATTAAATTCTAGGTAATGTATAGACTTGCACATCTAGAATTTAAATCTTACAAATAAGGTTTTCAAGATGATTTAATTTGTGCAAATTTCTCTGCTGCTATCCATAGCTAGACCTCTATCCACCTATATCTTCTATCTAGAGATAAAGTAGATGTCTCCAGATGTTAAATCTTCTCTTTTTGTGTGTGCTATATCTGTATCAGCATGCTCTCTCTCTTCTCTCTCTCTCTCTCTCTCTCTCTCTTCTCTCTCTCTCTCTCTCTCTCTCTCTCTCTCTCTCTCCCTCTTTCCCTCTAAAGATTTATTCTATCTGGATGTGCAGAATCATACGCTCTTTATCAGGAGTCATTTGCTTAAATTGTTAGAACCCTAGCTCCCTCTGGACACTATCTATTCAGGTTTAATTCAATCGTATAATTTTATAGACTCTTTTACTAAGAGCAACTGTGATAGACTATACATTGGAGATAATTGATATACAAAATGTTTGAAGTAATTTGGTTGACCATTTTTGTAGAGCTTATGCTGACAACAGGCGACAGAATTTAAGGAAAGGGAAAGGATTCATTTAACATATTTCATAAAAGTAAGTCTTTTAGAGCCTTATGGCCCAGGGACCAGGAGCTTATCCCGGGTTTTTTAATGTGAAGCGGACAAATGAGAATGGTTACCATCCTCTGGATAGGACGCTGGTCTATCGCAGATTACTTTCCCCAACCCAAATTGTGGATTGGTACCCATTTTACACCTGGGTGGGGTGAGGCCATTGGAGGAAATTTTTTTACCCAAGGAAAAATTGAAGTGCCACTGGTAGGAATCAAACTGCGTTGCTACCTGTTAGGCCTCTGGTCCTCCAACATATTTCATACCTCGTATTTATTTATTTTTTTTCAAATGAAACTTCTCATTATTACTGCATTTCTGCATTCCATTACATAACTCAATAATAGAGAGATAGTCATTCACAGTTATTCTAGGGGATATCATACTAATACGAGGGGGATGTCTTGAAATGAGTGCTGCTAGCCTCCCAGGCTAGGCGAACTTTTAAGTGCTGCTAGCCTCTAGGGCTAGAGGAACTTAAGTGCTGCTAGCGACTTCGATTTTTGTTTTTAGCTTTGCTCAAACTGGACTGCTGAATCTCTTTAAATAGTATGGATGATTACTGGCAATCTAATTTCTCTCAGGAGAAGTAGTGTTAGCTATATATATCTAGACCCTGCTAAGCTTTACGAAGAAAACAAACAGGTCATGGTAAAACTTTATAAAGATATCTTGGTCTGTGTGTATTTATTTTAGATTCAATGCATGCGGTATGTAGGCCTATCTTATCGCTGTGTTATTAGCCTGCATGGATTAATATAACAACATGCTGTTAATTGTGCATTTATTGTGACGTCCCTTGTACTAGCGAGACGTTTCTTATCAATTTCCCTTATCTCTCTGTTATCTGTTTAATAATTACTGCATGCATGGTAGCTTTGTAAAATTTTCCTTGTGCTATCAGTGCTCCTTTTGGAAATTGGAGACAAATGTTATCTACGGTAGAGGTCTAGATGATATTCTACCTGATATGATAGCAATCACTGTAAATGTGAGAGATATCAAACCTTCTTCATGCAATTTTAGTAATACTGAATTGGAGTAATCGAACTGTTTAAACCTTATTCAGGATTTAAAAGTGTGTGAATATTTTTACTGACACATTATAAAACTTTTACTTAGCGCATTATCATTTTGTCATAATTATGAATTAAAGATGTTATATAACTTAAATGTGCAAAACTATGTTGCCATTGAAAACTTTTTATGTGAAAGTAAAGGAGGGTATGAGTACAATTAATTACTTATTAATTTTTGTTATTTTGTTTGTTGTGTCTGTCCTGAGGAAAGCTTTAGATTGAAACGTTGACATAATTTTTTTTTGTCACTCTAATGCCTGTTACTTTTAACTTTTCTCTTCACTACTCTGAATTAATACTACACACCAGTTGTATTGTGTTATTATGTGACATGTGTCATTTTTGCCCTTCCTCAAGCCATTGCAACCTGTTTCTATTTCTACTGTGTCCACCATAACCAATAATAGTCTAGATGGATGTGAGGTTGATAAGTGTGGTAATCAAAATCAATACATGAACAATATAGGGGAAATTAAAATCCTTGACAAGTCACAGTTTATATCTCATGGTGGTATTGATTATCATTAGATTGATAGATACTGATTCATATAGACTAGTAAGTAAGTTGATAGTTGGAGCATTTTACTTACTTTGTGGATATAATATATCATATAATTCTCTCTGTGAAACGAACTGGCTTGAGCAGATCATGAATAATGGATTGTATCCAATTTAGTCTACTTTGGATTTAATGCAACTTAAAAGTTGTAGGTAAATGTAACATTTATGTAGAAGTGAGTGGCTTGACATGTTATTTCACTTTAGTTTTAATAGCGTGTTAACCCTTTCACTGCTAAAGACACAAAAATCTTCAAGATTTGCCTGTACATATACCAGATAAATCAAATTTCAGTGAACTGACATATGCCAAAAGCCTGAAATTCAGGCTTTTGTCACATGTCAGTTCACTGAAATCTGATTTATCTGGTATAACAACATGTACATTTTCAAGATTTTACATATTTCAGTTAGCTGTGAAAGGGTTAAGTAAGTTGTGGACTTTGTGGAGGTAATTAATTCCATATTTTTATGGCCCTGGGGAAAGAAGGGTAAAAATGCATGTCAATTTTGGAAGGAGGTAGGGCATAGATATTTTCCTGTTTTGAGTCTTTCTATAATTATTTTATTAGGTTCCTTTGTTTTTTACTTACGGAACCTATTTATCAAGGCATTTCACTCAGATAGGGGCACAGGCATTGACATATCCATTCCAACTTGTCCTGTTTCTATCATAAGCAATAGTTGCCCTTGAGCTTTTGAGTGTACTTGTGTGCTAACATGCTTGATAGTTTGGTAAATGTGTGCATTTGTAAGTGTAGTTGTAAGATGGGCTATTATCAAGAATGAGTGCCGAAAACCAATACAAGTTCAAAAACTATTTTATTACACACACCCCCCCCCCATTAAAAAGAATTACAGTCAGCAAAGACTGCTCTGGAATATTTTCAGAAACTGCAATAATTATTCTATTGAACCCTAAGAGAATATGACATAATCAGACAAACCAATTTGATTTTATTCTTGCGCGTCTAATTATTTCGTCATTGTCAATGTCACGAAGGATCAAGGCCTCTCTCATTGCTACGGTGCCAATATGCAAGCGTGCATTATGGGCCTATTAATACACCTAGCAACCGATCTTTAACATTACTATAGGGGGTGTAATAAATGCTGTTCCGCATCCTCTAGTTGTGATTTAGAGGGTACCAGGATCAATTACTGAAGTTTTTTTTGGCAATTGTGAAAGGTATAAAATTGGGGGAAAAAAAATTTGAGTGTGAAAATAATATGGGTAGGGACAAGACAAGACAAGACAAAGTTTGGACAATGGGTCTTTGCCAGGTGAGGTGAATGAATTGAAAAAAAACAAAAACAACAAAAAACAACAGCTGATGAAACTATTGGTGCTCTGAACAGATTGTTACCTTGATGTCCGAATGGTATGCCTGAGACAGAAAGCTTGTGGTGGGAATAACATTACCCAAGATGTCTGCAAAAGATCCCGATGTAAGTTGGTTTGTTGTGTCACTCAAAATTGTTTATATTTTGCTTGATTTTGTTTTCTACTCCTTAATGTTGTATTAATGAAGTGGTTGACTTCTAAATATAAATGGAGCGATGGGGGCATGCAAATCTTTCCCACAGCCAAAACGTACTACGTAGGTACTACTTATCTAAATCTTTTGTGAATGTGATTGTGAATTTTGTAGTTGTTCCTTTTAAACATATTGTTTTTTTAGTGTTTATTGTCTCTGCAGAGTGCCTTTTTAACCCTTTCAATGCTAAGGTTATTTTTAATCAAGATAACTAGACCTCAAAATGTTTTAGATTTGTCTGCTTTTATACCAGATAAATCAGATTTCAGTGAACTGACATATGCCAAAAGCCTGAAATTCAGGCTTCAGTTCGCTGAAATTTATTTGATCTGGTTAAAAGAAAATGTAAACTTTGAAGATATTGCATATTTCAGTTTTCTTAAAATCAGACCCCGCTGTGAAAGGGTAAAGTAGGGGTTAAGGTTGCATCTTGCTGAGTGTGCTGTGTTAATGATAAAAGTGTTGCATGACACCGTAGATAATCTCTGGTGTAACATATGATCAACATCATAACAAAAAATATTTATCAGTACATTCAGGTTTTCTGTTATTCAATTTGGATTTTTTAAAAACGCTTTGTTCTTAAATTTAAATCACTTCTCATGCATGCAAGGGTCTTTCTTATAAGGATATGTTGCATTGTCAAAAGATTAATTGGTCTTTGATCTAATTTAAATTACAGTGCAGTGACTTTCACTCCCTGAACGTGTCTGATATTTGTGCCTTTGTGAGTAACACGTCTTCCTGTGATATTGACGAGGGCTTTGTGAACTATACCCGCCTGCTGTACTGTACTCTGAGTCCAGTGACTATTGTTGTAGCATGCATATTCCTGGTGAGTATGTCCCCATACCTTATTTATGCATGTCCATTTTTGTTGTACAGTCCAAAACATGTTTCTTGTCCTTGGTGGGCGGCTTGCAGGCGCCTCTGGTGGGCACTTCTTCTGTATCTTCTCTTTTAGCTTTATCTATCATTATATTTTTTACAGCACTCTCTCCACTGCTCCCTTAACAAGCATACACACATACAGCTGTTTTGTATCTGTTAGCTCAGTCTTGGTCCTGCCTGTCGTCCTAACAGACTTATGGTCATCCCCC
>JAUEKZ010202479.1:0-11119 GCA_031471865.1 Melibe leonina
TCTCTCTCTCTCTCTCTCTCTCTCTTTCTGTGTGTGTGTGTGTGTGTGTGTGTGAGAGGGGGGGGGGAGGAGAGTGGCTGGGGGTGGGGGAGAGGGAAGGAGGGGGTGGGGGATATAAGAAAAGTACATCGAGGATATGGAGTGATATTTGATAGAATGGCCCGGTGACTCTCACTCTCTCTCTCTCCCTCTCTCTCTCTCTCTCTCTCTCTCTCTCTTTCTGTGTGTGTATGTGTGCGTTGGTGGGGGGGGGGTCGTGATCAGTGGTTGATGAAGTAACTGCATAAGGGGTCAAGGTGACTTTATGCTGTTATGCAAAACATCAAGTTAATTAAAACGCAGTAATAACTTCTAAATATTATAGGCCTATCACAAGGACAGCTATACACAAGGGGTTAAGGGGTCTGTGGCCTGTCACTGTAATTTTTGTCCATTAAATTTATTTGTTCGCGACATTTTTTTTATGAACTTGTCTATAAATTATCCGCGTTTAGACGTAACTCCCATTGCTCTCTAAGACAGTCCTGGTATTTTATTGTTTCCTGTCTTATGGCGCATCCCTATGTCGGTATGTAACATTGTAAAATAATTTCCCCTTTGAGGGATCAATAAAGCTATCTTCTCTTATCTAGGCCAAACATCAAAGTTGTGTTTCAATGTGTAGTTAATACAGGAAGCGAAGTAGACCAGTTGTCAAATTGTAGGTAGGTGTGTTTGATGGCTTTTATTTGTAGAGAAACAACGTGTTCCAGTTGATCATTCGTTAGTCTTCACATTGGCTTTCTATTCGTCACTTCCTACCTCGTGTCGGTCTGTCTGTTTGTCTGTCTATCTATCTGTCTGTCTATCTATCTGTCTGTCTTTCTGTCTTTCTATGTATCTGTCTGTCTTTCTGTCTGTCTCTCTCTATCTGTCTCTCTCTCTCTCTCTCTCTCTCTCTCTCTCTCTCTGTGTGTGTGTGTGTGTGTGTGTGTGTCTGTCTGTCTGTCGCTCGGTCGGTCTGTCTGTCTCTATCTGTCTGTCTGTCTGTCGCTCGGTCGGTCTGTCTGTCTCTATCTGTCTGTCTTTCTGTCTGTCTCTTTATTTATCCATCTTTCGATCTATTTGACTGTCCATATGTCTGTCTATCTATCCATCTATCTATCTACCTATCTATCTATCTATATATCTATCTATCTATCTATCTATCTGTCTGTCTTTCTCTCTCTATCACTCTATCAATCTCTCTCTATATATAGATCTATATATCTATCTATCTGTCCATCTATCTATCACTATATCTATGAATCTATCTTTAGAGGGAGAGAAGTGGTAGATCACTTTACACCAAGTGAATAAACCCTACTCGGGACGTCACAATATATATAATAATATATATCAATTGCTCTAACCAGTATTAAAAAAAAATTATATTCATATTCTAATACTTGGCTGATTTGTTTTCACCATTCTCTCCCTTACTGTCAGTACCACTGACATTTCCTCTCCTGTCAAGAGCTTGGCTCCCACTGTGTCTCCCTCATACGCAAATTCCATTCTTCCCGTTCCTGTCTAGACCCCTATAGCGTTCTTTTATGACTGCTTCATTCATTGGCATATTATGCTAAAGGTTTGACATGTACAGACAAGCGTTCTTCTCTACACCTTTCCCAGGGCCCTCTCTATCTCTCTCTTCCTCTCCAATTCTTTGGTTATGTTAGCATTAGCATACAAAACACACGCGCTCACACAAACACATACACAAAACAGTATCTTTCTCTCTCTTTCTCTCTCTCTCTCTCACATTGTTTGTAACTTTGTCCGTTTTTCTTCTTTTTCTTCCTCTAGTTAATATCCCTCAAGTTCTTTTGCCCAAACATACAGCCATAAACTCGTTTCTGGAGCACTCTTGTATGTTACTTCCCCCCCCCTCTCTCTCTCTCTCTCTCTCCCTCTCTCCCTCTCTCCCTCTCTCGCCACCCCCTCTCTCCCTCCCTCTCTCTCTCTCCCTCTCCCCCCCCTCTCTCTCTCTCTCCCCTCTCTCTGCCCCCTCTCTCTCCCTCCCTCTCTCATCCCCTTTCTGTAATATTGGCATGACATGTTTAATGATATAATACTCACAACAATGCCAGCATTGTACCAACACACAATCTTGTGTGACGTTGCATTTACAGTGAAACACGTTTGTTTTTGGCATAATGAAAACATGTTGTTAATATGACGTAAAACACAAGTGATCTGCATAAGATGTTACTACTATTCCGCCGAGTAAGCACACGTTGCTGCTTGCCTGTGACGGCGATGGTTTGGACTGGAAAGGAATTCAAAGCAAATATTGAAGGCTGTTTGGCCAGAAATAGAGAAAAGCTTTATTTATACTGTCATTATGAAAATCTAGGTTAGTACACATTTTTCCTTCCCCCCTTTCAATGCTCATAGCCCTGCTTCTTTCTCTCTATCTATCTTTCTATCTATCTCTTTCTGTCTCTCTCTCTCTTTCTCTCTTTTTCTGTCTCTCTGTCTCTCTCTCTTTCTCCCTCTCTCTCTCTTTGTATGTCTTTCTCTGTTTCTTTTTTTCCTTATCTCTGTCTTTCTCTCTCTCATTCTCTCTTTCTTTCTTTTTTCTCTCCCTCTCTTTCTCTCTCTATCCATTTCTCTCTTTCTTTCTTTCTTTCTTTCTCTCTCTCTATCTATCTATCTATCTATATATCTCTCTATCTATCTATCTATCTGCCTGTCTGTCTGTCTGTCTCAACTACACACAAGTAATATGATGAAAATCGTACATAGTACATAGCTATCCTGTCTCAAACACATACGAATTTTATTTAAGAACAAAATACAAATTAGGTTAGCGGATCTTTTTCATCTTCCACTTTACTGACTAGGAATTATGTTAGTGTCCGTGCGAATTTCAACGTGGTGGTCTGTAAAGACTTCTTAACCCTTTCACTGCGAGGTCTGATTCTAACCCAACTGAAATATGCAATCTTGAACTTGTACGTGTTCTTATACCAGATAATTCAGATTTCAGTGAACTGACATATGCCAGTTCATTGAGATCTGGTTTATTTGGTATAAGAACAGGCACATTTTGAAGATTTTAGTGGCCTTAGCAGCGAAAGGGTCTTGAAAGCGACTTTCTTTTTTTTAAAGTCAATAACTTCTGGGGTGTGTCTTTAAATTCACGAAGTGGGTATGTGGACATGGAAATTCTTGTACGCCGATTGGTGACCTTTGTACCAGGAAGTTGTGGTTTGTAATGCTGTATGTGTACATGAACATCCCTATTTCTGACAGAGCGAAAACTTCAATATTGTTCAAGCATTTTGCGGTTGTAGGCAAGCTGTTCCACAGTCTTAAAGTACTAGGAAAGAAGTAATGGAGATAACTATTTGTATCAAACATCTCATAGATTCGTATTTGTCAATTTGGATTTCTATAATATATTATTATATAAGTCTGTTCCGCACTTTTCAAGTATTGTTATCTTAGTCATATATCTCTTATCTCAAGTTCCACGACTGGGTAATTGGTGGTGTGGGGGTGGCATAAATTATACCCGCCAAACGAAGCTACTAGCTACATCTCTTATCTTGGAGTGGTAACCATTTGAAGTTCTCCCTCCATATTAGGCGTGGATATTATACGAATTCTTGATGGCGAGGCGATGTATATCGTGGTACGGCAAGCGGATGGCAAAATGAAGAGGCGCCTTACCATAATGATATTGTGTTTGTGGCCAGGCAATGGGTGCCGTGATAAAAGGAGCTAGTGGACACCCATATTGGCAGGCTGCTATTGTGTACTTGTGGCCAAATTATGGGTACCATACAGTGGTAAGGTAAGTGAAAAGGTTGGCTGTCGTGTGCTGGTGGCCAGGCGGTGGCTGCCGCTGCAGATATCGGGTTGGAACCCACTTTTGGTCACCTATCCGGTTTTCCTATTTTTATGCTTCCTCTGGCTATGTTTCTTATCGACACTGTCGGAATCATAATAATCGCCCTTACTTATAATATAAGAATTGCTCAACAATGCGCTTTTCAGTCGGATAATTAATTATGAAGTGTGTCATATTTAAAATAACATGCATTGCACATACAAGTAAAGAAAGACAAAGCCAAAGAAGCAGAAAATTGTTATCATTATTATTATCATTATTATTCTCTCCATTTTTCTGCTTTTCTTTGGCTTTGTTGTCTTGTATCTGCACCGCAAAGTGTTTCAAGTAGTAAAGTCAGTCCTTTAGAGCCTTGTGGCCCCGGAGCGTATCCCAGTTTTTTGTAGCGTGAAGCGTACAATTGCAATGGTTGCCACCCTCTGGATAGGACGCTGGTCAATTGCAAATATCTTTCCCCAACTCAAATTGAACTGTGGATTGGTGCCCATTTTACATCTGGGTGGGGTGAATCAATTGGAGTAAATTTCCTTGCCCAAGGGAAAACCGAAGTGCCACTGGTAGGAATCGAACCCGGAGCCCCCGGGTTCTGTGCTACGTCGATACCAGTTGTCAGGCCACCGTGCCTAGGGCCGGTTTCATGACGCGAGACTAGAATTTAGTCTGAGACTAAGTTCTAAATTTAGCTCAATTTGGGCTCCTTTGGAATATTTTGACCACTCAAAAGATTAACAACAATTCACTCCGTACCGAAATTGTGCCAAATTTAAAACATAGTCTCGGACGAAGCTTTGGTCTCGCGTCATGAAACCGGCCCCCAATGTTTCAATCTAACGCTTTTTAGTCATCATTGTCATAGCATGGTATTGTGATACCGGTGCTCTAACTGACGACCAGTCGCATTTGACGTCACAATCACAACAAGTTTTCATTCTAAGACCGATTATAGACTTGCTTCTACCTGCTGTATATCTCCCTTTATTACTTTTTTTTCATTTACCTCACTCCACCGCATTTCTATTTTTATTTCTATTTTGTATAACTAGACTATTTTTATATGTAATAATATATGACGATGAGATGTGTAGCACAATATAATTTCCTCTCTTAGGATCAGTAAAGTAAAACTTATCTTATCTTATCTTATAAAAAATCTTAGTGACATTTTTTATATCTTTTTAAAAACTTTTTTTGTCCTCCGTGAACGACACCATCACACAATTGTGTGTTAGTACAGTGCTGGCACTGGTGTGATTATTTTGACGCAAAGCATTCCATTCAGTCTATTGGGTTACGGTTTTTTTTTATCCCATCCAAATTTTTTTCCAATTTGTATTGTATTATATTATGTATTATTTATTCTTTTTTTTTGCCAGACACAATCTTCCGTCGAGAGCCTTGCAGCTATCCAATATAGAACGCCAATCAGCAGCTCCATGAGTGTAATACAAAAATATAAAATATAAAAGAAAAATCCAATCCAAGCTTTTGATTTATGTCGCAGCTTCATGTTTGAAGATAAACGCTACCAATAATCTCCGCTGTGAGACTAAATGACTGAGAAGGTAGAGAAAAACTCTGCAGAAATGGATAACCGGAATGGTAAGGGAAGTCACTCTGATCATGAGAAAGGAGGAAAACCGACTACTTCTACTTCTACTGCTGCTGGTGCTGGTTCTGGTACCGGCGCTGGTGGTTCCTTCGAGCATGTTCTGGATAAGCTTGGTATGCCAGGATTTTTCCAAATCTCTCAGCTTGCTCTTGGCATCAACGCACAGTGGATCCTTGCCTTCATGGCCATGTCGTACGTCTTTCTGGGTGAGTTTGTACTAGGTAGAATACATTCTGATTTAATTGTTTTCGTTTTAGACCCTTTCACAGCGAGGTCTTATTCTAACTCAACTGAAATATTCAAAATTTTTAAAATGTATGTGTTCTTTTACCAGATAAATCAGATTTCAATGAACTGACATATGGCGAAAGCCTAAAATTTAGGCTTTCGCCATATGTCAGTCCACTGAAATCTGATTTGTCTTGTATAAGTACGGGCAAGTCTTAAAGACTTTGGTGTCTTTAGCGTTGAAGGGGTTAACATAATGTTTCATTCAGCCATCAAACATCGGACCGTATATGGGGGCTCAAGCGAGCGTGACACGATCATTCGATTATGTCAAGTATCCGCCATCTTTGCTCCTCATATGGGATAAATGTACGTAAACAGTGACCTTAATTGACAATTGTGTCTCCTAAGTCGGACCGGCACATGACCAAACAGTAAGGTCTAACTCTTCTAATGTCTTTGGGCCGGTTTCATAACGCGAGACCAAAGCTCAGTCCGAGACTAAGTTCTAAATTTAGCTCGGCTTCGGTACGGGGTGAATTATTTATAATTTTTTTGAGTTGTCAAAATATTCAAAGGGAGCCTAAATTGAGCTAAATTTAGAATTTAGCCTCGGACTAAAAGCTAGTCTCGCGTCATGAAATCGGGCCTTTGATCTCATCTTATCTTATCTTTTCTTGTCATTGTCATACAACAATTGTGTACCTTTTCTCATCTTCTCTCACAGGGTACGAGCCGAACCACTACTGTAACAAAGGGAACGAAACAGCACTCCTATTGAACTACGGGCTCAATCCAGCCAACCATTCGGCCACCGTGCACTACGGTGCCTGCAAAGTTCGCGTCACTGCCAATATCAGCCACGAACATCATGCGCTGCAGCTGAAGGCTAGGGAGAAGGAAGCGGAAGTGGCGACGTTTTCAACTTCCTGTCCAGCCGGAAGGAACTTCTCCAGCAAAAAACACATGACCTGGCTTTCAGAATGGGACCTGGTGTGCGAGTCCAAAGGGATTGCAGAGCTTTCGTTCACGTGTTTCAACGCAGGGCTTATCGTGGGAGGCCTGGTCGCCTCAACATTTGCGGATAGGTTCGGTAGAAAAACGGTCATGGTCGTATGCGCTTTCTTTTGCTTCTTCTGGGAAGCGTTGATAATTTTCCTACCAAACATCCTTTACATTACGATATTTCGTTTTATAAGCGGGGTGTTTCGTCAGGGTTTGATCAATGCGTACTACGTCATTGGTTTGGAGCTCCTGACTCCGAAACACCGCGATAAATACGGTGTGACGATCGCAATGATTTGGGTGTTGAACATTCTCGCCACGGGTTTAGCGGCGTACGCGCTGCAAGATTATGACTGGAGGTATTTCCAGGGAGTTGTGGCGGCCACAGGCCTGTTTTTCATCCTCTATCCCATATTCCTTGAAGAATCACCTCGGTGGTTAGCGGCAAACGGACACTTTGACCAGGCTTTGATCATTCTGAAGAAAGCCAGCCGACAGAACAATGTGGACTTTGCCGCGGTAAAAGCCACGTTTGGAAAATGTTACTCCCATCGCAAGGACGGTAAACCGTGCCGTTTTGATTTTGAGCAAAGCGCGCCACTCTCAACGGAGAAGTCTTTAGTTGAAGATGAATTGATTCAAGAAACAACAACAAATTCTGGACGAGAGTCTTTGCTAACTTTACTCACACACAAAGATCTTCTTATTTTAACTTTAGCTTCTTGGTTTATTTGGTTTACTCACAATCTGACTTATTACGGTCTGTACATGGTATCCACAACTCTCTCCGGAGACAGATTTGTAAATTTTAGTCTGATGGCTCTGGTGGAGATTCCTAGTAGCCTTGCAATCATGTACTTGATGAGAGTCACGGGTAGGCTCAAGGTCGTGCGAATCTTTTTAAGTTTGGCCGCTCTGGTATTATTCACTTCCACATTGTTGGCGACCTTTGGAAAAGACTTACCAAACTCCAGTACTCTTATCACCATCTTGTTCATCTTCGGTAAATTCGCCATCACGGGATCATACACCGTCCTATACATTCTGACCCCGGAAATATTTCCCACAAACCTAAGAGCTGCCGGAAGTGCGTCATGTGACAGCGTATCTCGCGCAGGTGCAATGCTGGTTCCGTTCTTGAGACCCTTGTCGGCGGTGGTCAAGTGGGGACCTGGCGTAATCTTCACTTTTCTCTGTGCGGTGGCGTTATTGCTGACCATTTTTCTCCCCGAAACTAAAAACAAAGCTCTTCTAGACTCTGTTCACGAGCTTAGAAAAAGCTTGCCTAAAAAATGCAGTGGTCGTGGTGATAATTTTAAATCACAGAAATCAATTTTGGTAGAGAATAAAGTTTAGATAACAAGGAGATTATAATTATGATGTTAATCGTGACAATAATTTATTTTCCTCGCAACATAGTATGAAAAAGACTCGCTTTATTTTTTTTCTCGTAGCTTCATACTTTCTTACTGTGTCGTGTTTTTTGACATAACAGTTAACGGCTTAAACGAATTGTCTTGATCTGACTTAGTTTGGTGCTAGTGTAACTGATAAAATATGTTAATATGTCTGTGCGTAGTAAGCATTTTAATTTCGTCCTCAACCAACGCTGAAATGGGCTTAATGTCTTTAATGTTTCTTCAAATCTCACCAGACTTACATCAGCGGTGCTGGATAGTGAAAGGATAAAAAATGCTCGAGTAAAGAAGAGAAAGGTAATAATGAACAGGCTAAAGCGAGACAAAAACAAAATGACGTCAACGTTTCGGTATAAGGCCTTCCTCGGGTTAGACACAACAAACACAATAACGAAAATATAGTTAAATAGTTAAATGATACTAAAAATACTTATCCGTTAGCTCCAGATAGAAAAAAAATTAGAAGTTATAAGATAGAAATGGAGCGAAATACATAGCGAGATTGACGGAGATTATTATATATATGATGAAATAATAAAGATAAATTAAAAAGATAAAGTGTAGCAATTGAAAAATACAATTTTAAAAGATACACTGTAGAAACAAAAATGCACCCCATCCCCCTCCCCGCGAAAAGTGATGAAGAATTCCATCCAACGGAGTAACTAAACCATGTCTTTTATGTAGAGTCTGGTCTAGTTAGTTGGAATATCATTGTGTTTTATGCGTGTAATTCTCATTATAATTAGTGAATCTCAAATTTTAACTACGTGGTCGGCAATGATGGGTGGGATTGCTGCAGCTTCCTTTAAATAAAACGATACTGTCTGACGTACTAACAGTTTTTTAGCATCAAAATACATTATCTTCATAATGATGATTACAATGCTAATTCATAGTGTTAATATTATTATTATTATCATTATATATTATTATTATTATTATTATCATTATTAATAATATCACTATTATTATTCATATCAATACCAATACTTATAACACCAATGCCAATGCTTTAGTGTGATTTTTACATTATCATTATTATCATTAAATAATGTTTTTATTTTCATTATCATTTTTTTATAATTAAATTTTTCGCTCCTGCGAACCCATGCTGTCAGTCATTATTCACAATCATGTAAGCAAGAGGAGCAACATAAAGATTTTATCAAGATCTCAAGAAACTCACTCTTAAAAATGTGTTTGCTGGTGATCTTTGATAAAAGTATTAAAAGACATTTTTGCAAGCGCCTCTGGTGGTCGCTGTCTCTGTTTCTTCTCTTTTGGCTTTAGCTGCCATCTTACTTTTCCAGAACTTTCCAGTGCTCCCTTGCAAGCTTACACGCACAGCTGTTTTGTATCTGTTACCTGAGTCTTGGTCCTGCCTGTCGTCCTAACAGACTTATGGTCATTCTCCATGTTTTACACTTGATATCTAAAAGGACTGAGTACTTTTGTGCACAAAGGGTGGTAGAATATTCTGGCTCTCCCTGGATCACAATGATAATGTGGGCGATAGCCATCATCTTGAGAGGTAATGTTTTTCCCCTGTAAATCATCTCTTTGTCACCTTTATCAGGAGATGATATTTTTTTCCTTGTAAATCATCACTCCGTGAAATGTCCCTGGCAGGTCAAAGTTAGGCTTTTCTTTTAACTAGCCTATCATCTTATTTACCCCTAGGCGCTTATATGACCATGGAAGTTGCAAGCGTCTT
The DNA here is from genome assembly GCA_031471865.1 of Melibe leonina. Classification (NCBI taxonomy): domain Eukaryota; kingdom Metazoa; phylum Mollusca; class Gastropoda; order Nudibranchia; family Dendronotidae; genus Melibe; species Melibe leonina. Next base: position 9,858 of record JAUEKZ010202479.1, read on the forward strand.
AAAACTCTCAATAAACAAACGAACAAAATTTGTTATCAAATTTATATTACAAAAAAATGATTCTCATGAAGATTTGTGTATCCATACAATTGATACTAATTAATTATTATTATCATCGATATAATTTTTTTATAATTGATTTTATCATAATTATTATTGTATTTAATGTATTATTATACTCAATATGAGCGCTACCTCTGTGAAACAGTCGCACAACAATTATCGCTCACCTCCTTTGCATTCCAGGGGCAATAAATCATTTACAATATTTTTTAAATATATTTTTTAAACAGGAAATTTAAATGATATCATCAGGCATATCATATTATCCCTTCTAGTTTATCTCTCTGATGTGTGAGGTAAGCTATATCTTACATCCCAATTAGAATGACATGCCTTTGTCCAATCTGATACTGACACGCCAAAGGTCCATTCCATCATGAAAGATTAGATTTAGTTCGAAACTAAACTCTAAATTAACCTCCATTTCGGCTAAGAGTGGATATTTCCGGGTATTTTTTTAAGCATAATTTGAACTGAATTCAGAATCTAGATTCTGATTCATTATTGTCTGTTGTGATTAAATTGCTTACAAGAAATATGGTCCTAGGGCAATATATTTATAATTATAAGCAATAATGTATATGTTAATCTTAGTTTTGTAACATAGTGTTCGCTTTTGTTTAACTAACACATACAAATATTCATTACACCTATTGAATCCTTTTTTATTAAACTGAAACATTTTATGACTGTTTGTAAGTTCTTTTTTTATACATTGATTCCTTTCATATCTTTACATCTGTCTCGCACTTCAACTTCCCTCTTTTTTCTTCAAACTCAACCTATCATCCCTAATTTTCTATTCGCTTTTCTGTTGTGTCACAATTTGTGCTATAACTCAGTATCAATCAGTGGCCATTCCACATAACGTAATATTATGCCATACCCTTGTGCATAGTGTGAGAAAGGGCGCTCGTGATCGGCCTTTTATCACAAGGGAGAGAACCCATTATTATAAGCCATTCATCAATTCTAAATTTTGCCCGGAAAGGGAAGTAATTATGCAAAGCAAGAAGCTTGTTTAAACCGTTTTTAATGAATTATTTCCCGTTATTAAACTTATACATGGTATTTTTTAAAGTATATTTTTGATTTTCTATTTACATATTTATTAATGAATTTAACGTCTCGTAAGAGGCGAGAATCGGATGAGGCGGGGGTAAGTGGGGGTTGGCTGTAGCAACCACTTACCCCCCACC
>JAUEKZ010202490.1:0-10000 GCA_031471865.1 Melibe leonina
TATCATATCATATCATATCATATCATATCATATCATATCATATCATAATATCATGTCATATCATATCATATCATATCTTATCATAATATCATGTCATATCATCATCTCCCTTTCACAGCGGGCATTGTTTTTAACCAAACTACAGTACAATGAAAAATCAACCAAATTCAAGTGATTTGGCATATTATGTCAGTCCACTGAAATAAATCTAATTAAAGAACACCTAAATCTTGAATATTTTGAATATTCTCTTGGGTTAGGATCGTGAAAGGGTTAAACTCTTTGTCCTGGCCTATGGCTTTGTTTTGTTCGTTGCACTGACCATTCACCTTTTTCTTTATTCTCTTTCCCGCCTTTTCACAGTACACACGAATCGTTTCTTCATTATCATCCATGTGTTGACCCATAGTCGCCTTTCGATATCAAATATGGTTTAAAAACAAACCAAAAAAAAACAAAAAACCCACAAACAACATACTAACAACATACAACAATAACGACTTTGCCCATCCCAAGGCGTTCCAGTTTTTTCTGGATCTTGGGACAAGAAATTTACTTTTTTTCCGTGAATTTACTAGGTGTAAATTGGCATCTGCTCATTACTACCACGGTCATAACCATATATTTTCAGTATAGGGGAATATTAATCTGCGAAAGATCAATGCCTCAACGCCCTATCAAGAGGATGACATTAAAATGTGTTGTCACTTATAATTGTGTACTTGACGAAGCGGAAATCACCAAAAGATTGGACTTCTTTGGGCCACAAGGTTGACAAAATGGACTCTTTCTTCACTGTTATTGCTGGCTTATCGTGAGAATCTGCAACGTCACCCAGAAAATGATATTATATCAGATGCTACCAGCTTTTTAGCGGAGGCGTAGGGTTGCGGGAGTCCCAGATATTTTCGCGTCGTTGCTCGATGGTATCTAGGTCGGTAGCTAGCTGCCTGAGGTGCGAACATATTTCATTAGTAAATCATGATACAGGATTGTCACCTTGAGCAGATGGCAAGGCGTCGATGATTGAACTTCTGAAACTGCCTTGTCTTGTTTTTTCCGGTCACGATGAAAAAATCCCCAAACAAATCGGTTGTCATGGTAATCAAACTGATGTGTCTTAGACGAAAAAGATATTTAGCGCAAGAAATATTATAATCAAGTCATATACATGTTAGGTTTGCGAATAATGAGTTCTTGAGGTAATTTAACTCTATGAAAGGAAAACAAGCAGAAGAACCTGCCAAGACCTTCAGTGTTGAGGTAATTTCGACGTGTGCTGAATGCATGCGGTGTATTGTATTGTGTACTATCATCAAATCATGTTCACAGAGCATATAGGCTGGACGACTTTAAAAGCCCTTGGAAAAGGGATTACATTTTGCAAATAGAGCTGATACAAATTCAAACAAAATGGAAAAACTAACATAGGAACGATAATATGAAACAGAACCAAAAGTAATGAAATTGAAAGAAGAATAATTGCAAATCCGCAGGTCTAAGCTTAAGGCACATTAACTATGATACATTTTCCGCCTTCGTTTGAATTTGGCATAGCTCTAATTGCGAAAATAAGCTTTAAATAGAGGTGATAAATTTAAGATATTTATCAATGGGTACAAAACTGGCATTAGACAATCATAATTCCCTCATTAACGGAAAAGTAAAAACATGGAACAATTTACATACACTACTAATCAACAATCACCGACGGACGCCACCTTTCATATAATATATAACCAGCCCAATAACAATGAAAAATCAACCTAATTTTACCATGACAAAGCTATCCTTCATCACAAACAACGAACATGTAAGACACAAGACCCAAACTAGCCGGTTTACGGTGTGGGGATAAATATTGAATGACGGAAGCAATGGGGGAATTCCGACTTCATTTCCCTTTCCCTCCCTAGTCCCCCCCCCCCCCCCCCCTCAAGTTTGTACGTTTGAACGATTAACCAAAAGGCCCACGCTTTTTGTGTGGTTCACCAGTTAAGGTGTGTGTCCACTGGTAGGTTTTAGGAATAGAAAAAAGAATGGAAAAGTCTTGAGTGTTTCAAACACCCAAGACATTTCCATTCCTTTTTTCTATTCCTAAAACCTACCAGCGGACACACACCTTTAGGCAAACTTTGATTCGACATGATCAAGGAAGAAAAACAAAGATACAGAACACGGTAGTCTAACGATTGAATACAACGTCGTTTTGAGGGATCGCATTTCATTAGAGCTATGTCAATAATCTAGGTTGGAACATTGAGAGAGGTGATCAGAAACCATGTGAAAAAAATAAACACACACACACACATACACACACACACACACACATACACACAGACACACACTTGACTTTAATTGGAAATATTTTAATGTAAGTATCTTGTTAGTAGTTTGACAAATCACTTTAGCATTGAAAGGGTTAAGCGCTTGATATGTATATTGTATCAGGGGGTGGGTGGGTTTTGGCCTCCTGGAGATCTCAAATCCACCTGCAAAGAAATATAATTATGTGAATGTCTTCGAGTTAATTGGCATTTCAACACCTACAGATTGACGTAGTCAACTTATTGAGGGGGTATGACAGTAGGTGCCGTCATTTAGGTAGGGAAATTATACATTACTAGAAGCAGCTGGTTGAAAAATTATGAGATAATTTCCAGTTCTGAACTTAATTTCTCTTGCTCAGACCAGAGAGCAATGCCAGACACAAGTAAAAAAATATTTACTCAATTTCCGGTTTTGAAATTAACCCTCTCAATGCTAAGGACACCAAAATGGTCAAGATTTGCCTGTTCTTACACCAGATAAATCAGATTTCAGTGAACTGACATATGCTAAAAGCCTGAATGTTAGTTCACTGAAACCTGATTTATCTGGTATAATATGAACTTGTACACTTTCAAGATGTTTGCATATTTCAGTTGTGTTAGAATCAGCAGACCCCGCCGTGAAAGGGTTAACTTCTCTCGCTCAGACGTGAGAGCAATGAGAGCAATGTATGCAAGACATGATAAAATAAATAAGTAATCAAAGAATGACGTGGGTATGTGTGCAAGTAAGGGAGCGAGTAACAAATTGAATAAAAGAAATGAATGAATTGCATGTGTTTAATTAAATCATTTTGTGAGTAAAGTAGGTTAGTAAGTGAGTAGGTTAGTAATATTATTTTTATCTATTTATCTCTTTATATCTATCAATCTATCTATCTATCTATCTATCTATCTATCTATCTATCTATCTATCTATTTATTCATCTATCTATCTATCGATCTGTCTATCTATCTGTCTATCTAGCTATCTATCTATCTATTCATCTATCTATCTATTTAATCATCTATCTGTCTATCCATCTAACTATCTAATTAATAGTCTAGCTGTCTATATATCGATCCACTCAGTTAGCAAAAAAAATTAAAAAATAAAAGATTACGAAAATAATAGTAATAATAACATTGAGGATAGCATTTCCTGTAGCTTTTCCCTTTAGGGCAGGGTACAAAACAACAGGCAGGCCAGGCCAGACGATTTCAGGAATTGTGGACGAGTGAAACGACTTCTGAATTCCAGGAACATCATAAAACCGCACCCGCCGCTAAAAAGGCGATTGCTAGCAATGTGGCAGGTATTCTGTCCTTTCCAGAAGCACTTGCATTCTCATCTCCAGATCCCCGTGTCAAACACTTCTCTCCTATCCCAGCAGCCCACGGCGCCCCGCCCAGAGAGCTCTTCCAGGAAACCAGCGTAAACACAGGAGGAAATAACTCTAGCTTACTCCAGCTTCTGTTTGGCGCGGTGCCTCCATAACTAACAACTTTAAATAGGTACTTAATTCTAATTCTCTCCCCTGCAACAGCGGTTTTCTAAACACTTAAGGGAGAAGGAGCCGGGAAATCGCAGGAGATTTGTTTAACGTAAGTGGCATTTACGGCATCCGGTAATGAGAATATAAAACTCTGGTGTTCGTTCCTTATGCGCATAAGGAGACAGTAAGTAAGAGAGCAGAGAGATCAAGAGAGAAAGAGAGAGAGAGAGAGAGAGAGAAGATGGAAAGAAAGAAAGAGAGAGCGCGAGAGAAAGAGAAAAGATAGAAAGAAAGAAAGAAAGACAGAGCTAAAGAGAGAGAGAGTGAGAGAAAAGATAAATGGAAAGAAAGAGAGCTGGAGCTAGAGAGAGAGAGAGAGAAAGAAAGAGAGAGAGAGAGAGAGAGAGAGAGAGAGAGAGAGAGAGAAAACAAGAAAAGGAAGGCCTGGGGTTGGGGTGGGGCGGGGGCGGATATGATACTAAAGACGAAATCCTCTCAAAGGATTAGAAGTGTTATTATAAGTTTTCAATTAGGATGTGTTTGAGCGATGTTTAGATGATGGGCGTGGAAAAATAGATCCATAAATAGTCATATCCATGGATTTACTTAAATATCTATGCATCGATCTACCTACCTATCTATCTATCTATCTATCTATCTATCTATCTATCTATCTATCTATCTATCTATCTCCCTATCTATCTATCTATATATCTATCTATCTATCTCCCATCTATCTATCTATCTATCTATCTATCTATCTATCTATATATCTATCTATCTATCTCCCATCTATCTATCTATCTATCTATCTATCTTTCTATTTGTCCGAGTGTCTGTCTACCTATTTATTTATCGATCTACCGATCTAATGAAATATATATATCTATCTCCTTGCATACGGTATCAATTTTTGTCTCTGGCAACATTTTCTGCAAATGGCGTGGAAATCTCATGATAATGAGTTAGTAGACTTATCTATAATTATCAGCTTTTGTAATCTTTGGGAGGTTTGTTTCTTCTTTTTTTCTAGGGTTATAAGAATCACGAATACAATTATTCACACTTTTTTTCTCCATTCTAAAAACTAAAATCATAATTTATAAACACAATAACACATCCGGAACTATGCTTCAACTTTATTACAAAATAATTTCCCCGAGTTATCAACAAGGTATGATCATCATACAAACAATCTGCCTGATTATCTTATAACGTCAACCAATTGAGCGACAAACAACCGGATTTCCGGTTCTACGACTCGAAAAATGTTAATTAACCCTTTCAATGCTAAGGACACCAAAATCTTCAAAATTTGCCTTTTCTTATACTTCTACCAGATAAATCAGATTTCAGTTAACTGACATATTACATTATGTTGATAGACTGAATGAATATCAGGCTCTTGACATATTATGTCAGTTCACTGAAATCTGATTTATCTGGTATAAAAACGTATACATTTTCAAGATTTTGCATCTGTATTTAAGTTGGGTTAGAATCACACCTTGCTGTGAAAGGGTTAACAAAAATGCTGCTGAGATCGCCTTCAAATTCGATAATTTATTAAACGAAAAAAATAATTGTCACGAATGGAATTGTACTATTAGTAGACATGAAATTCGTTCAGACACCTGCCTTGGAAAACCCGTAGAAAATTAACAACAGCACTACCATCTGTGTCGTGTGCCAAAAACATACTAGATCAATGAGCGACTTTCCCCATTGGATATATTACAAATGGGGAGAAATCGATTTACCCTATTATGAAACTTTAAGTCGGTATCTCGGTTTCATTTTGTTCTTGTTCCTTTTCATGTTGCCCGATTAACACCTTTTTAAAACTAATTTTAGTTCATATCGGCGGCGGAGCTTTCAAGACAAGTCTATCTGCTGCCACACACACAGAGAGAGAGAGAGAGAGAGAGAGAGAGACAGAGAGACAGACAGACAGACAGGCAGAGACAGAGAGAGAGAGAGAGAGACAGACAAACAGAGAGACAGAGAGCTAAAAGAATAACCAGACTATGAAACGTCCCTGGCAGTGTCAAAGACTGGCTATTCTTTTAACTAGCCCATCATCTTACTTTCCTCTGGGCGCTTATATGACCATAGCAGTTGCAAGTGCCCTAAAACTCTCAATAAACAAACAAGAGATATATATCAAGGAGGGCATCACCTGATTAGGTTTGCATTAGTCTAGCTATATAGGTAGAGCGTTAGATTCTTGCCCTGAAGGTACCGGGATCGATCCCCGTGATGGGCGGATATTTTTTCCGGGACTGGAAAAGACCACCATCGACCCAGCATCAATGTCCTTGTCCCACAAACAAATTCCAAAACGCATAACATACTGTGCTTGTGTTGTCATTTTATGTGTTTGAATGTTTGCTGTTGGCCGGGGGATGTAAACATGTAAAACGCTTTGAGGTTTCGACATAAAGCGCTATAGAAATGCACTTTATTTTTTTCTCTCACCTAACCCTCCATCTCCTCCACCCCCTCCTCGTCTCTCTTTTTTTATTTCTTCTTCAGCCGAATTTGCTTCTTTTCCTTGGATTGATAACCCTTTCAATGCTAAGGACATCAAAACCTTCAAGATGTGCCTGTTCTTATACCAGATCAATCAGTGAACTGACATTTTTATGCCAAAAGCCTGAATTTCATGTGTCAGCTCACTGAAATCTGATTTATCTGGCATAAGAACTACTACACCTTCAAGATTTTGCATGTTTCAGTTGGATTAGAATCAGACCTCGTTGTGAGAGGGTTAATATGCCCCAGTCACTATAGAGGGCTTGCCTGCTAAATAAACAGCGGTGAGCTTGCCAGTGGCCTGGTCAAGTATGCCATTGGCCTGGGGCTGGGCCTGGTTATTGGGCCTGGTGTGGGGTGTTGTGTGTGGCGATGGGGTCGCGGCTTTGGGGGGGTTTGACACCCGGTCCGAGGGTGCAAGTGCGGCCAGTTCGTAGATTATGGCACACGTTTGAGTATCATAACATAAAACACAGCTGTGATCGAAGGGGCATGTGGTATCAGCTAGTTAGTCGTGGTGGTGGTTGTGGTGTAGGCTTGTATGTTTGTGCGTGAGCATAGTGTATGAAGGAGTGGGTGAGATAGAGTGAGAGAGTGTGTGTTAGAGTGTGTGCATGTGTGAGAGAGAGGGGGGAGATTGAGGAGAAAAAGAGGGACGGTGGTGGGGGGAGGGGGGGGGGGAGAGAAGAAAGAGAAAAGAGAGAGAGATAGAAAGTGAAAAGAGAGAGAGAAAGGAGATTGAGTGGAAAAAGAGGATAGAGAAAGAGGGGGTAAAGAAAGAGAGAGGAGAGACAGAGGGAGAGGGAGAGGAGAGAGAGTTTGTGCGTGTTATAGGAGGGGAATACTTGTGTATGTGTGTGTGCGTGCGTGTGTTTTTGTGTGTGCGTTTGTGTATGTGTGTGTGCATGTCTGTGTGTGTATGTGTGTGTGTGTGTTTGTGTGTGTGTGTGTGTGCGGAGGTGGGGGTTTCAGGAGAGATGGAGAGGTAGAGTGTTGTGACGGAGAGAGAAATTTCAATTGTTAGTAAAAGCAGGAAGAGATGAGAAGATGGACATAGAGGGAAGGAGAGTTATTTAACAGGTAGTCCCAGAGAAGTGGAGATATTATGCAAGAAGAAGAAGGAGGGAGAGGAGGAGAAGGAGGAGGAGGAGGAAGTAGAAGAAGGAGGAGAAGAAGAAGAAGAAGTAGTAGTAGTAGGAGGAGAAGAAGAAGAAGAAGAAGAAGAAGTAGTAGGAGGAGAAGAAGAAGAAAAAGAAGAAGAAGAAGAAGAAGAAGAAGAAGAGGAAACTCCAAAGATATTTAGATAGTCTAGCACTTCCATGATCGCACGAGTTGTTGTTTTTTTTAAAATTAATTTATCGGAAAAGTCCGGGAAGTGCGAATCCTTATCATGAGTATGACTCATGGCTGTGTGGCTGATTTAACCCTTTGAATGCTAAGATTATTTCAAATCAAACTACTAACTCTAGTCTAGACATTATCATATTAAAATCTTCAAGATTGACCTATTCTTATTTTTGAAAAGGCAGATAAATTGCAGGCTCATGTCAAGATATCATGTCAGTTCGCCGAAATTTGATTTATTTGGTATAAGAACTCTGAAGATTTTGCATATTATTCTGTTTTGGTTAAAATCAGTATACGCTGTGAAAGGGTTAAAATACATCGAGCAGTAAAGGGAGAAAACGGGACTGAGCATTTCAATTTGATCTCAACTGAAAAAGTGTTGTCACAAAGCCTAAAAAGAGAACTATAAAAATAATAAATGTTTGAGCTGAGCACAAACTGGAATTAAGTAGGCCTACCAGATAATATATCTTAAAAATTAAAAAAATTAAGTATAATCGTTTCTTCTACACGTATGATATTTAACTTAAACAAATTACGTTATCGTAAGGGTGACAACGGGTAAGAGTTTGGGATTATTTTGTGAGCGGTCGGTGAAGATAATGCGGATTAATATCAGGCGGGTGGTGGTGAGTGTTAATGTGAAGGGGAAAGAGGAGGTATTAGTCGTATACATTTTATTTCGTTGATATAATATTCATACACATACACATATTTTTTTATTTTTTGCTTTTGTTTCTTCCTTTATCTATCTCCACTATCGTTAATGATAAAAGGGGTTTATAAGTGCAGGTAGATAATTCCGGGTAGGTTATGGATTTCCGATGTGGGAGGTCCATAATAATTGTCCCAACACGGCAACCAAATGATATCATGGGTACTCGAGATTTGCACTGCGTCGATTCAATTTTTTTTTTTTAAATAAACATAGTAACCACACAATCTCTTAAACTAATTTGATAATGAGTCATGCAGACGCGTAAATCAAAACTATAAAATATACAATTATAAATCTGACGATAAAAAAGAAAGAGAACAATCTGCCCAGAAATAGAGTTCACTGATATGGCGCATGCTTTGTCGGCGACACTTTTTTTTAATGTACTCGTTGTATGATTACTATTGTTTTAACTATTCTTTGCTTCTTAACCCTTTAACATCGGGGTATGATTCTTACTAAACTGAGTACACAACATCCTTAAAATTAATGTTCGTGTTCGTACACCAGATATATCAGATTTCAGCGGACTGACGCACACAATAAGCCTGATTTTTTTTAGTCTTTTAGCATAATAATAATATGTCAGTGCATTGAAATCTGATTTATCTGGTAAAAGGACAGGCAAATTTTTAAGATTTTGATGCACAATGTTACTTAGCAATGAAAGGGTTAATTGGTTTTCACTATTTTCCACACTTATTGTTTCTGTTGGTATGTTTCCTTGTTTTGTTTCGGGTTTTTTTTTAACTCTGGATGTCACTGGAGTCCAAGCACTGAAACAACAGCTGGCGTTGAGGTTGTGCTAGTGGCTTTGGTGTGGCTGATGGTGCTGGTGGTGCTGGCGGTATTGGTGGCGGAGGTGGTGGTAGTGGCTTTGGTGTTGCTGATGGTGCTGATGGTGCTGGTTGTGCTGGTGGCACTGGTGGCGGTGGTGGTGGAAGTGTTGGTGCTATCTGAAGGCTATAGAAAAACGATCAGGGTCACACATTTCTGGTTTTTGAGAAAACCCGACTTTTTAAACTTCAAAACACTTGTTCTTCCATGGTATGTAGTAGCTTTTAAGAATTACTAATAACTCTGTACTCTGATCGGTGGGGGGGGGAGAGAGAGAGAGAGAGAGAGAGAGAGAGAGAGAGAGAGAGAGAATTGATAATTATCCATTAGGGGCAAAAGCTTTTAAAATAGTCAAATGTGACTCAAATCATTCTTCTCCCTTAGCTTACAAAGGCTGAACTCTCTTGACAAATATAAACAGATTCAGATGGTTCACTGAAGTTTCTCATTTAGTCACAGTACATCGACGACGGGCCAACCAGCCTTAGCACTATTCCTATGATTAGTGGCGAAGGCAGTAACATCATTTACATCTGCCAATACCTTTTTTTTACTTTGTTTTAGGTATGACGATTCCTGGATTCGAACCCCAGACCAAAGGGTTCAGAGACGGGAGTAGCACCAAGATAAATACTGATTGCAAGGTTTTGTTATTGGGTCCATTGGGTGCGTACATACCACACACAAGTACGACAGATGATTGGGGATTTTCCACTCTCTCTCTATCTCTCTGTCGGTCTCTCTCTCTCTCTCTCTCT
>JAUEKZ010202501.1:0-23906 GCA_031471865.1 Melibe leonina
AAGCGCCCCTGAGCACTTTTCGAGTGGAAGGCGACAGCGCTATATAAATGAATTATTATTATTATTATTATTATTAGAGTTGATTGTTTGACGAGAGACTGCAAAAATTGAACTCTTAATTGCGCTTCCTTTTCATTCTTCCTTCAGCAACAACTATACTTATATAAAGAGGTTCTTGCCAACACAGGCAATTTAGTTCTCTCAAGTACCTACCATCAGAGGTGATAGAGAGAGATGTATTAGCAATTAGAAAGTAAAAACAGTGTTCTAAAAATAACATTCCACACAACTAAGAGCTGGTGAAAAGAATATTAAAGAATTAAATCAACAAATCAACTCAATCTACTTACTAAGGAAATACCAGGCCAGGAACTTGAGGGAAATGAATCTCTGCCTTGGAAGATGATACAATTCTACTGTATCCATCACTTGCTGAAGGGGCACCTGGATGAAATATTGATGTCATACATTATTGAATTTCATCTAACATTTTTGCTTTAAAAAAAAAACCCCAAAGAAAGAAATTAAACTTCTATTTATTGTATAAAATTCAAGCAACAATACACACTACAATGTAATTAACATCTGTCTCATTTAACCTGAACACTGAAATATCAATTTTGCATCACCTGGTGGTTCGAATCGATTTCTATGCATACTTTCAGAAAATTTGCTGTACTTACAGACTCTAAATATTCAAATTAAAGAGTAGTTTGTACTTATATGAGATTTTAAGACGATCAAACATGCTTTTGCACTTGTACTTAGTCTGGGGTGAGTGTGAAACCTGGAGCTATAAATCTAAGGTTGAGCAAATTAAGCATTGAGATAACATGGTAAGTGGTCATCATATTATATTCCTAGCAGTATCAAATATTTTCCACAAAAAAAAAAAAAAAATAATTCAAGGCTGATCAAAAATGGTGACGTTTTCCACAAAGGCAAAAACAACAATCTTCAGGATAGAATGAACTCTTACCAACAGATTGATAACCCTGAAGTCTTTCTTCAATCCATGTCCCACAAAAATAACCCCTATGTCTACCATGTAGCGCAGTTTGAGGTAGGTTGACTTGAGAGTAGTGAGGTGCTTGGAGGAAATATTTGGATCGAGATCTCCCGGCTTGATGCCAGAATACTGGGTCAAGTAATCCACCACCTGAGAATACCAGAGCATTCATTACAGTATGTTAAAAAAACAGTACATGTATATCTTAATATAACAGAAAAAGAATGACGGCTAAATGCCTTAAAAAATTTCAATAATGATATCCTTTATATCATAGGTAACAAAGGTGGGTACAATAGTTTGTGAAATGAATAAAAACAAAGATAAAAACATAAAAAGCCTCCCTCTCCAATTTGGTCAAGCTATTCAAGATAGATTGCAAACTCACCTGTTCCTGAGTGCTGATGTAATCATCCAAGAATGGTTCTCCGTGGTTTGGACCTGACCTGATGGTTAAAATTTTTTTTTTTTTAAAGGTTTTACTTCCTTCAAATAATGTCTCTGGGGTGTAACAAAGTGCATATTGTTCTACTAAACACTCCCAGAGTTTGAAAGAAAGCATGATAAAATTATTCTATTAAAAAAAAAGACAACAAATTTTTTTTTTTTTTAAACCCACATCTAAAGCGACAATATTGTGTGAACTCTTAAAAAACATATTGACCCAGACTTTGAATACGTCAATGTAGATTATGGGATAAATTGAAATACAAAAAGAAATCTTTTAGAACCCAAAGCTTTCTCTATAAAAAAAAAGAAAGTTTTCAAACCATGAATATGAAAATTTTAAAAGTGACAGAGATTTTGCAGTCTTACCCTCTGATGCAAGTTATCCTTGCCACTGTCATTTGGGATGGGATGATCGTTGATCTTGTTCCATCACTACGAAGTTCAGCCTCTTCCTGAAAATTAATCAGAATAAATGACAATTAAATCAAGTAAAATATAAATAAGAACTTTTGATAATCAAGTGATTTGCACAAATACGCAAATGAAATTACATTTGAAAATGCTATTGAATCTTAGCCGTAAGCATTTATTTAGAACTTCAAAAAATGGTATAAAAATACAACCATTAAAACTATAAAACTTTAATGTTTCAATTCATCCATTCCTGGTCTTAGAGACCTGCCTACGCAGAAATTTGAAAAGTGTAATTTGATTTGATGTAAAACTTGTATAATAGAGCGGCACACACTAAACACATCAATTCAAAATAGCAAATTTCCCATACTGACCATCTATGCAAAAAAATACACAAATTGAGCAAAGCTTAGGATCTGTGTACTGATTTTAGGCAAGATTGTCAAAAGATATTTATACTTTTGTGGAATGAAATTTTTTCGTCTCCTGATGAATCAGAAAATTGTACTCTTTCGGAACGCTTACTGAAGTATTAGGACAGTGCAAAAAGCATAAAATTAAGTAGGCATGGTACTAGGTCAATGGCAGGACCATGATCTTAACTTTGAACACATGTGGGCATACAATATATCTAGTAATACTTCCAAGAGAGAATGTTAGCAGACAAAAGACAAGCCCACTTAATAATTTCAGAACCATTTCAAAAATAAAAGTCACTGTGTATAAAATCCATAACCCCTAATATGAGCAAAATGGCTTGAGTCCTGAGACTCATTACACCTCAACGGTTATCCCTTCGTACCTCTTTCAAGGCCACAAACTCTGCATCCAAAGCAACGATATCCCCCTTCTGAGGAAGTTCCTGTTGCTGCAGAGGCTGGTAGTCAATCTTCCGTCTTTCCGGATTGAGTAGAGCAGTATCATTGTACAAAATGTCTGGGTTTGTCCAGTTTTTCACTATGATTGAACAAAATAAGACAAATATTAGAGATCACAAACTTTTGACATGATATTTATAATAGAGAGACAGACATTATATTAAATGCTTTTTCAAGATTTCACATTTATTATCATCGTTTACGGATATTCTGATATGTGTCTAAAGTTTGCCTGAAACCTCTTACCAGCGAGATCATGATACGACACATAATTCCTCCGTGTGTAATGAATGATGCAAGGTACATTCCAGTTGAGCTTGAAGTCAACAGCTTCATCCTGCAAGAGTTCCATTAAAAAATATTTAAAAAGCATGAAAAAACATTGAAGTTACTTCTGATTTTCAGTTTGGGTAACAGCATTAAAAAAGAAATTGCTAACAATAATTCATACACAGAACAGAATGGACAATTGAATAAACAAGATTTTTTTTTTTTAATCAACTCAACCCCAACACCGAAATATTCCTTTTGCATTATTGAGTGGTCCTACTTGTGCCTATTTTCAGAAAAATTGTTGCACTTACATGTTCTACACCTAAAGTATACAGAATAGTTTATACCAATGTCAATTATGAAAACAATCAAAACATTTTGTGTACTTCTACTTGGTCAGGGAAAGTGACAAATACATAGATGGTAAAAAAGGTATAGAATTAAAGCTTAACAATACCTTTTCTACAGGAGTGATACAGAAGTCATTGATGAGGTACCACTGAGTGCAGGTCACCCTCTCCTTGCGTTGATGGTACTTCTCTCCTACTTTGAGACAGGTGACCAAATTACCCCCAGAGTTATCTAACACGTGGCTGACCACACTGTATAACTCGTAATACCTCACATTGTCATTTTCCTGAGGTGGTAATGGCTCCTGGATTGTGAAGTAAAATCAAAGATTAATTCTTCATAAATGCAAAACTAATACATATAGTTAAGGAATATACTAATACTAAAAGATAAGACCCTTTTTTAAGAGATAACATAGGATGACACATTTTTTTTTTAAATGTAGCGAAATAAATAAGTAGTTTACAACATACAAAATTCAAAATAAAAAAATACCAAGAAAAAAAAAAGCATTTGCATTTCTATTTAACTATTGAGGTTGAAAAAACAAACAAAAAAGCATTAGTTACACATACTTCATCAGATATCTCCTCCACTTCTACTCCCCCTTCAGGCTTCCTGGTGACCTTTAAGCCCAAAGGAATCCAGCTGGGACCAAAGTCCTCGTCCTCTACAACTTTCTTTGGTAACTGACTTTCACACCTGCACACAATGGAACATAAATTTAATGCAAGACAGTATGATAAGTCATTGCAAAGACTCCTGCCAATAGCATTTTAAAGGAGTCCAATGATAGACCTCTAAGGATAAAACAAATCAAACACTCGAAAACTTTTATTTAAAAAATGTGCTTTCAATGCACCCCTGTAACAAAGACACTACTACATTGTAGACCTTATGAAAAGTAATCATCTCATATATTTTAAACAAACAACAGACACAAAAAGAAATACACACAGAATCATATTTTAGAAAATAAACCCTCAATGACATTCATTTTCAGGAAAGATTGATTAAGTTGATTTTTTAAAATAAAAAACCCATACACCTCAATTTATTGACTTTCCACACGAAACTGCTTTTTTGAACCAAGAGAATTTACATTGGCAAAAAGTTGGAAAGAGTCCAGCAAAGTGATAAGAACACAGCAAGCTTGAATAATAATATGTTGACATTTTTCAATAACAAAATTTTCCTCTTACTCTCTGGGCCCATCATGCTGGAAACGGCAGTCTGCCCGGTGGCAAGCCATACCAAAGCGACATTTGATGGCAGACTGGTTGCTTGGCTTCACATTCATAACTGCCGACATGCTTTCACTGTGTCTCTCTCTCACAAGCTGTGGGTGACATTCATAGCAAAAAGCAAAATAAAGCCTTTGTACCTTAATTGGATCACAAAAATGATTTACCTCGTATTTCACAAAAATTAAAGTTAGTAAAAACAATAGCCCCGCCCCCCCTTGTCTGACAACTATCTCTTATTGAATTTTAATGAGAAACAAACACTGAGGCAAAAGAAAACATTACATAATTTATTCAGGAGCAAGAATATACGTATATCTTGTCCCTATACATCATCAAAGACTTGGGTACAATGCGCAAATAAATTACTTATTTTTGTCTTCAACCTGGGCTCTGTGATTGGTTATATTTGGCTGCAGGGAAGCACAGCTGTCCCATGGTTTCATTTCTTTCTAGATATAGACAGTGATGATAACAGCAAATTCTCAAAATGGCGGAAAATTATCGGCACCTCAGAAATATGTGCAAAACCAACAATAATTCCCCTGTCATCCCATTTAAACTTGACGATAATAAAAGAACAAATCTGATGGCGAGTAAAATGGCGCAGTTACGCCAATTGGCGGAAGATTATCATCACTGTATAGAGCTGGGCCAAAACTGCATGATACGGTATAAAGGGGTGGAAATTGAAACAAAAATTACTAGATCTATTACTATTTGAAAGCTAACCTACTGTACATAATAATATAGTCTCTAGAATATATACACTTAAAGAAAATGAAACTTTTATACACCAAAACTACTGGCTTTCCTTATTTCCTTTTAAGTAGTTTCTGAAAAGATTTTTTATAAAGCTCAATTAATTTGCATTTTCTCTTCAACATCTATTTCAAATCACACACCCTCATAAGCTTCAACTTGATAAATAAAGTTTATCATATAATGAATGTGAAAATTACTTTGAATTGCATTTTCCAGAAATCAAGATTCTTGTCCATCTCTGTATGGCAATTTAAGGCAAGTACATCAGGCAAATTCTGAACACTTTTGCGCTGGCACTGAAAAAGGAAATGAGATCAGAACACTAAAACAAAAAAAGAAAATGAACCAGAAAATTACAATTGCATAAATGAGAACAAATTGATAAGAAAGATTAAAGTATTGTTTTAAAATTCATGTATCTTTAAATCAAAGGAACCAATATACAAATGAGGTATACAAACACTCTTAAAAGTCACTGTAAACAAATCAACATTTGAACAGTAATCAAATAACCTTTCAGCAGTTTTAAAGACATTACATCAAATTTTCAAATATAAGAAATAAAATTGAAATAAAATGGCATTCTTCCTACATGATGCTGGTATCTGTTGCACTCGGCACACCAGGCCTGAATGTTTGTTGATGCAGTCATACTATGTTGCAACACTTCACCAAAGCTGATAAATCTAGGTCTCCCCATTTCTGTTAAAAATTAGAAGAAATTAAAACATGATAAAAAAGTTGAAACTTTGAATTCATTAAAATTGCATACTTCTTGGTGAATGTCATTCATAAAAAATATTTATTAGTTTTGTGAAATGCGACAAAGATATTTGCTCTTAAAAACCTCACCATCAGCATTTAACTCTGGATACATCAAATTGATATGGGTTCCATTCACATCCCTCTCATTTGTCACGCCACACTTGCACTGTAGACTTGACTTGATCTGAATGCCAAGCAGATCTCTTATGATAGAACGAGTCATAGCTCTGAAAATGAAAGTAGAAGTAAAAATCAATTTTGACTTGGTCAGACTAGCAACAGCATAAGTATAATTCTTTTTTTAAACTTTTAAAAAACTGTATAGATAATTCTAGATGTTTCAGATGGCAGCAGCAGCATATTTCCTTCCTTCCGCCATGTGGTGAAAGTGAAAGTGAGCAAAGGACAGAAAATTTTATCCAATTTTCATTGTGAAATTCTAAATTTGTCTTTGCAAATTAAAAGATTTAGAGAAAAAAAAAGAACGAACAAAGGCGTACTTAAGGTTTCAATAACAAAGCAAAGGACTTTCATCTATGGCTTGTAAAAAATACAAAAATAAATAACTCATTCCTTACACTTCAGGCTCCTCTTCATCCTCACAGTCATCACTGTTTAAAAGAAAATAAAGGGTAGTTGACTTCAAGACTAGTAAATTTTGTTTTGTTTTGTTTTCCACTCCTGAATGTCATATCATACAGTGCAAGCACACATCTCTGAGTTTCATATGCATGCACAGTCGAGTTGCTAAGACAAGTGATGTCGAAAATGAGGTAAAATGTAGAATGGGATTGAAAAAGTTGAAAAGAAGCTAGTTGCTAAACATGTAATTTAATGTATAGAAAAGGAGGTTCATTTTACATTCCCTTTTTTGTGAAAAAGGTGGTTTTTTTGGGGTTTTTTTCGTACACTGCAAAATGATAAAACTTGAGATTAACACATTGCTGCATTTGCCTGAAATTTGATCATATAAGACTTAAGATGTTTTTGTTTGGTTACAGTGCAAAAACTAAGCAACATAATCTAAGATCATTTGTACTGACCTTTCCCCTTCAGCCTTGGTCTCAGTAGCCCCATTTTGACTCCCTTGGTTCTTGGCATCATTTTTCTTCTTCCTCCTTCCCCCTTTCTTCTTCCCTTTCTTGCTGCCATCTTTAGCTTCTTCCACTTTCTCCTCTTCTTTTTTGTCTCCCGCAGCCTTTTCAGCACTTTCATTTTCAACAGGAACACAAGTCTCCTATAACATATATGACACAAAAACCAAATAAGTGAGATATAAATTGAAATATTTCGATATTCAAAAGAGAGTAACAAATACAATACATCTAAGGAAGTTTTTATTCTCTTTAAAAATTGTGTTCAAAAGTTTGTCAAGTAAACTTTGACAGCAGCATTGGTATCAAACAAAAATGAAATGCACTGTATTATACTGATTACTGAATACATGCTTAAAAGGGCGTCAAATCTTGAAAACAGCTGTAGTAAAACTTTTGGAGGTGCTGGGGCCTGGAACTAATGAATAGAAGAATGAGTAGCTGGACAGTGTAGTTATATGAACTTATCTTACACAGCCACCTTGGTACAAACAAAAACCTTTCAGACCCTCAAAAAATTAACTATTAATCAGTCGACATTTGTATGATTTGGCTCATAAAGACTTTTTTTCAAAAGGCCTTTCTTACCTCGTGTATTTGCATCAAGACAAAGCGCTGCCAACTTTGGATGAGACGTGGAAAGTGAACTCGTCCACTGTTCTCATCGACATCATGGAGAATCAGACCAAGAGCAGAGACTTGAGGCATGGTGCGGAAAGCTCTCAGAAAATTGGTAGCCTGGTTATCAAGGATTTTATAAAATAAACATTGTGAAACAACAGCAAGTATAAATATCTAATCACATCAGTAAGAATTTCAATTTGAAATCTGTTGGCAATTGTTTTAAAACAAGAAAGAAGATTATCCTCAAAACACAAAAAAATCGACTCTTTCACTTTATGAGCTACATAATTTACATCTGACATGGGTAATTTGGGACGTTTTCGTAGTGGTTCTGGTCACAATTTGATTAAAACAAAAATGAAGGCAATGTAGGAAAAAAAGATATCAATAACGCTTTACCTGGCACGTTTTCCCCTTCTGACAATCCAACATGTGAAATAGAAATCCAAGTTCACAGGACAAACAAAACTCTCTCTGGCAGACATGACCTAAAAGGGCACATCTCAGAGGCTCCATGAAGTACAAAACCTGCAAGTAATGAAGTCATTGGGCATTTAATATCATCACAAGATTAACAAAAGGGAGAGAATTAAGAGGTTTTTAAAAATTCCAATATTTGAGTCCTATATAAAAGAATGAATTATGAATGCGGAATCCTAAATAATCAAAAGACACATACCTGCAGCATAGAATTGCAATATGCATTGGGAATGTGTGGCTCCAAACCAGCCAAGTTCGTTTTGTTGTAGTGTCTGAAATCAAAATCCTCCACCCCTAATTTCGAATACTTGATTTCCACACGGCGATACCGCTTCGGGACAGTCGCAAAAGGATCATCACCTATATTAGATACGATAATAATAAAATAATGAATACTTTTCAGCAAGTCAAGAACACTTTAAATAAACTTTTTTTAAATTGACAAGACAATGAATATAAAAAGTCTGAGCATGAGGGTAGATGTAAAAATTAACCCTGGTTCAATCAAATTGACATAATTATTAGATGAGCTATGATTGTCAAAAACAGGCAAAGATTTAGTTTAGATGAAATGATTATCACAATATTAGAGTTGAATTTCTGTACTTTAGACTAAATTCATAAATATCATATACATAATAACCAGTATTTGTATAAGAAAAAAAATAATGATTTTGAAGATAGCTTGATGACTGTATCATTTCTATAATCCTGTACTATAAAATCTTACACACCTCGACCCATGGGAGACTCTGGCTCCATTGCTTTACGACTGTCTGAAGTTTTGTCTCCCATGTCGTATGGACAAACATTTCTCTTCTGTTTATTAACATTTGGGGCGTATCCAATATTCTGGTACATTTTCATGGATTTTAAAATTTCTGAATCAATAGGAAGGGGTTTCCTGAAACAAAGAAAAGAAACTGATTTCCAATACCATTTAAGAAAGACGACACATTACCCTACCTAAGAAAATCAGTAGCGCGGAATCCTGAGATATCCATGAAAAGTGACACCCATGGATACATAAGCAAGTATTGTTTCTTTTTTTCAATTCTAAAACCAATTTGACATGTAGACATTGAAACTCTTTTTCAATATGTTTCATCGTTATTCATACTTAATAATATCACTGACATAACCGAGTGTAGGCTACCAAAATAATCTAAAATGCTTTTCATGGAAGGATATATGTCAAGCACCCCATAGTTTTCTTAAAGCAATATAACATCTAGATTTATATGTTGAGAATTTTTTTTAGCAATATGGGTCTAAAAATGAAGAACATTTGAGAAAAATGATGAATTTTTAAACATTTTTCCTTCTGTCAAATAACAAATGTCAGCTTCTCTGGCATCAGGGTAGGCCTGAGTCTGAATCCTTAAGGATCTGATGAGCATCTGAATGAATATTTGTAGAATTTCTATCCATTATGGAAGTGGGGCACATTCCAATGAAAAACAAATGTATCAAAACACAAAATTTGTAATGAAACACACAAAAATCTTCTCATACAATTACAACGAACACATTAATTCACAGACCTGTAACAACGTGCCATCATTTCCTCAGGAAAATCTGAGACCAGAGGCCCCTGAGCAGGATATGGCATAGGGATTGCAGAATAAGCACTCAGTTCATCATTGATTTCAATTGGGGCATGTGTTTCCACCTATAGATAAAAACAGGTCGTATATATAAATATACAAAAATATAAAGCTTACAATTACAAACCCTGGACAGAACACTTTTTTAATATCTTCTGAAATTACACAAACAACACATCTTTGTAAGGTACCCTTTGGCAAACCTGAAGAAGCACACTTCACGTCTAGTGTGGGCGACCAGAATGTAACGCATGTAAAGAAAAATTGGGTCTTTATTGGTAGTGATGTGGAGTGGAGCTTTAATAGATAAAATACTTTTTTATCGCAATTCTAAGATAAGGAAGAAAGCTTTACAATTATCCAAATCTTAACTATTCTAAAACCAAACCAAAGAGATCTCTGTAAAAACACTCACTGGATCTGGAAATTCACTTGGTTCAGAATAAGCATTGAACACAGACTGCTGGTTGGTTCCAAAAAGATGAACATGACCTGAACAAAAACAAAGAAAACCAGTAAATTGCTATATACAAGGGCCCAGCACAACTGCTTGCTTCACTCAGTCAACTTCTGATCTCCAGTTTGCACATTCTTTGAAGACAAAGTAACAAAATTGTTTGATGCTTTTAAAATTTCACACATATACAAACTATTCTGTTTATTATCAGTATATATAGTATGAAAACTGTAAATGCAATGACTATCCCTGAAATTATGCTTTGAACTAGGACCACTGAGCAATGCAAACCGATTATTACAGGGTTACGGTTGGGTAATTCAACCTTTCATTTTCACTATCAACCAAACAAAATATACTTCATTTTGCAACCAGAAAATTGATTCTGGTAGGAATACACACCGCCACTGTCGCCAAAGGCAAGTGCCTGCTCTGTCTCAGACACATCAAAAGCCATGATGATGTTGCCTTGAGTTTCCACAGGGTATGTCATTCTTGAGGAGGGGACTCCACCTACAATTGTTTCTACAATCTGGAAAGAGCCCATCTGTTGGAAGGAAACGGATATAGCAAGATGAAAATAAAACAATAATTGAGATAATATTGGTAAACATTAAGATATAATTCATAATTACTTCACCCCTTGCGAAAATAAAATCTTCCGCCACAATGTTTCTCTGCCCTGTCAGGTAAGATGCGATAATACAGTGCCATAGCTTATATAAGCAAATATGGAGAGTGTGAGTAAGATCAAGAAGGTGCAAACTAAAACAAACAAGGGAGGAGAGAGAAAGAAAAGACTAGAAGGCAAAACAATGAAAGGGTTTATCAACCTCAGCCTGAGGATTTATAAAATGTCCCTTACCGATGAAACAACAACAATGTGGTTTGGCAGACTAGGCAAAAATCTCAAGAATGTGGGATTGATAGAAACTTGGATAGGTGTCATGGCTCTCATCACACGTGTGTCATACACCATCAGTAAACGGTCAGGTGTTAAGTTATTCATTCTGTCAAAAAGAGAAGAAAAAATGGGTTAAATAAATAGCTCAATACCCATTTACATGTCACTCATTTCATGCTAAGAATCTATTTCATAATTAAAAGCTTAAAGAGTCATTCAAAATTCTATAGACATGTTTAAATGGAAATAATTCTATGGTAACTTGCCTGTTAGAGAAGCCACAGGTAATAAGCAAGTTGTCATAAATATCAAAGTCTGACAGGCAGCTTGTATGGGCGTCCAGCGTGTGCTCAGCTCTCATGGTTTTGGTGTCATAAACAGTTACCTAATGAAACCAAAAAAAACAAGTTTTAAAGCAAACAATAGATTATGAATATTTACTCATATCATCTCTCAGAGAAGAACAAAAAAATAATTTAAACATGACATTCAACTCATTTTTCAATTAAAATGCCAACTGACACTGACTTGGATATTTTCATCATAAAAAAAAAAAGCAGCACAGAATCAAAATAATCTTTGTTATTAAGATTTGCTTTCAAATTTCATTAATTTAATAATGTTATCATCCAAGATCAAGCTGTAATCTTTAGGGTTTTTTGTTATTGTTTCAGAGTTATTGTTATTATACAATATAAAATAAATTCTCATATCAAAGGATTTTGATGACTTCTTACCTTTCCAGTGGCGTCTCCACCACATATGAAGCGGTCATTGTGTCGGAAGACTGCCACCCCTGCATCTTTCACTTCATACTGAGGATTGAAAAGAAGTTACATTTGTCAATACCAAGCAACATCACACTTAGAAGACATTATGATGATGGTGTTAAAAAAAAAGTTGATAATTTTAGAAATTCAAATTAATCACTCTTCAAAAAATTAAAAATAGAAACAAAAATCAACACAAAAAAGAGAAAAGTTTAATTCTTTAAGTAAATTGATGACAAGAAAAAAAAAATAGACTGTACTGTAAAATAAATAGTTTCAAGAGGTAAAGATATCAATTAAAACAAATTGGAAGACAAGATAATAAAAAAAATAATAATAACATGATTTACAAGGTACGAGGAATTAAATAAAATACAAATGACAGATCTGCTTTGATTTAAGAGTACACTTACAACATTGCTCAAGCAGTTCTGAATTATGTCCACCTCAATAACTTCTTTATGAGGACCTCCAATAAGAATGGACTCACTGCCTTTCATCATCATGCACTGCATGTCATGTAATTGTGGATCCCTGGAAACAATAAATAAAACGCACTTATAATTTTTTAACTACACAGTCTTAAAATACATAGCTTATATTTGTTGCAGTGGTCAACTCTAAACCTATTAACAAATCATTTTTATCTTGTACTGTATGATCTTTCCTCGTTAATTTCTTGTCCAAGGCTCTGATCAGATGAGCAGGTCAAACACATTTCAAGTCACATCACATGAAGTACATTACTGTATCACAAATATCACACTGATTGTGGAGCAAATAACGGTTGGAGTATCAAGGTTAAGATTAGTATATGGTACGAGAGATATAAAGACCAAAGTTCAAAGTTTTCAAAAATAAACAGTAAAAAATATCTAAACAGTGATTTTACCTGAAAGTAAATACTGGCAATCCTCTCCTAAGCGTTCCTCTCAAGGAGTTTTGTGTGAGAGACAACACTCCTTGAGGAAAAGTCAAATTCATACGAACATCTTCTTCCATATGTACTCGGAATGCAGAGTATTTTTGGAATGCCGAACTATAGTAAGATGCCACATATCCCTAGATAAAAGATGAGACAAATTAAAACTTTGTTGAAACAAGTGAATACGACAGAAGACAGAATGCATTTTTGTGCAATCTAAATTAAAACCATTCATTGCTTTCCACATTAAAAGTTTAAAAAAATTAAAAGTTAAATATTTCTGACAACTTTATTAGCTTTTCAAAATGCAATCTTAATATATCAAACCCATTTTTCCAATTCTCAAAATGATTAGAAAAATAACTCAAAAATAAATAAAAGGCAGAATTTGTCACAAAATTTTTGAAATATCTCAGTATGTAAATAGCCAGAGTATAAATAATTTCATCTATTCTGTTCTTATAAAGATATCAGAAAATGGGGTATAAACTTTACAAACCCTTTGATTGCCTGCCCATAACAGTTCTTGCTGTCTATCAAAATTGACGCATGCAACGCTTGAGCTCATTGCCTTGTCCATAAGTTCACAACCAAGCAAACTATCAAACAAAACATTTGAGGAGAATTTGTTATTTGCATTACAATGAAAAAAAAAAAGTACATCTCTTGAAATACAATTCTATATATATATACATTTTCAATAGAAGGCTTAGTGGAGAATAGAAAAGGTTGTCAATCTTAAAAGGCAAAACAAACAAAAACATTAAAAAAAAAATATGTTTATCGAAGAGCACAATTTGCAACCATGGGCACTACTGAACAATCGAAGATGGTTTTTGTGTTTACTTCTCTCAAGTGGACACAAGAGAACAGTTATGTTGATTCATCATAAGGACATGCTCCCATGAGCCTCATAAACATTCCAAAATTTCTAAAATTTAGCAGGACACCATTTAACTTTAAGAGGAAAACTAACATCTGCTTTATCAAATTCTTACAGAACTGGAAATCAAATGACACCTACCAATGTTTTTTTTATATTTTATCATAAATCAATAACAAATCCATGTGAACTTGTTATATTATACTTTGTTAAGAACTCAATGGTGAAACTTAAAAGAGAATTACACAAGATAAAAAAGTTCAGATGCTCACTTGTAATCTCCTTCCTGCATATCTGGCATAGGAGGGTCCCTGTACATTGACATCATGGTGTGTTGAGAGTAACCATCTCCTCCGCCGAGAAGATGTCCGTCCATTTGCCGCATCATCCCATGGTCTCCCATCATACCACCCATTGTGTTCTGATGATCCAAGTAACCACCCATCATACTTTCATTATTTTGACCACCAATTCGAAAATCATGAGACATTGGACCTTGGTCGTGCGATGGAGGATAACTTTGACCTATCTGCCTCTGAATGTGGCTTTGGTGATGGCTTGGAACAAATTCAGACACCATGGAATGTTGCTGCTGCTGAGACTGAGGACGAAATTCAGTGACGGGTGGGTGTGCACTCTGATGCCTGAAGTCCGGGGACATCATGTTATGCTGAGACTGCTGGGAGCTGAAATCATTTAGTTGCTGCCGAGGCTGATGATTTTGATACATGTTAGGCAGGTTGTGCTGTTGCTGTTGAGGTGCATGAGAGTGAGGAGGAGGAGGTCTTCCATGGAGGTTTGTATAGCTTTGAGGTGAGGCTCCTGGTCCCATGTTTGAGTTTGGGTGGAAACTTGGCATATTCTGGGGGGGTCTCGAACTCATCGGAGGAGCCATTTGAGGATGATAACCTGACATCATTGATTGCTGTGGCATCTGTCCGGGACCAGGGTAAGACATATTAACTCCTTGATCTTGTCCAGGGACCATGGGATAGCCTGGGTTTCCATGAGGGTCCCCAAGGGGTGGGTAACCAGGTGGCAGCCTGGAAGCTACTTGAGAATTTGGATGCATATGTCCACCTCCTGACCCAGAAGCCTGTGAAGGAAAGTTGGGAGGTGGCCTGGTTGGCATCCCTTGAGGATCTTGAGAATGAGGAGGACCTCGAAAATTTGGAATGCCAGGATATTCCATTTCCAGGTGTTTTCTTTGAAGTTAGATTTTTATTTTCTGTTGATATAAAGCCTGAGGTTTTCTACATCTGGAAAATATAAAATTATCAAAAGCTAGAATTTATATTTCATGCAAAATGTAAAAAAAAAAGAAAACCGAAGTTGAATTTTAATCTAAATAAAAATATAGTAAAGGATGGGGGTTATTGCATGACAAAACAAAATGGACTGTATGATCAAAGATTCAGTTTCACGCAACAAAATATTCATAAATATCATGTCCCTACATCCCAACAAATATAATTTCAATATCCTAAAAATCTCTCAAGTGGATTCTGTTTTATTTGGAGTAAAAAAAAATGTTTTCTAACCTTACTTTTAAGGCACTTTATGATAAATGGTAAAAGAATGACAACTACAATGCCAATTGGCATATTAGCAAAACGCAAATTTAATACTCTTATCCAAATAACGACGAAAAGCAAAGAAAATTTATGTTTTATTATTCAAGTTTTGTATGATGTCAAATTTTAAACTAACAACAAGATAAGATAAGATAGCTTTAAATTGATTCCTCAACGAGGAAATTTATTTACAATGTTACAAACAGACATAGGGATGCGCCATAAGACAGGAAACAAAATGGGCAAAAATAAATAATAAACATAAATGATTAGAGATTAAAAATATAACAATGAATAACAGATAAAACAATGAATTTTATTAAGGCCTTGGGTGTCAAGTGTTCAAGATCGAAATCGACCTAAGCAAAAAGGAATGGCCATAACGATTAGTCCTGACCTTTGGCATCCTATATCTACGCTGTATTTATATATATCTTACTGTCAAATTCATCATGAAGGGGATGTGTCTCGTCATTACGAATACACTTGGCCTTTTCCGTCATTCTTGATTCACAGTCTGTCAATGTTGACAAGTCTTCTACCTATCACGTCACTAGCTTTCTTTACGACTTTGTCAAGTTTATTTTCACAACTAACTGTTATGTTACCACACCAGCATGGGATGCCAAAGGCCAGAACACTTTTCATAATTGAAGTATAGAATATTTGCATGAGCTTATAATCAATATTGAATGATTTTAATTTTTGTAGGGAATACATACGTTGTTTAAGTTTTTTAAATAATGTTTTCAGTGTTGTAGCTCTAATCTAATTTATCGTCAATAACTAAACCAAGATATTTAAAAGAATTAACCTGCTCTACAATTTTATTATTTAAAAGAACGTCGTCCTGTTTATTAAATGATTTTCTAAAGTCTATTGCCATTTCTTTAGTCATATCTAAGGTGAGCTCAAAGTAGTTACGTTTGCACCAGTCCACAAAAAGTGTCACTCTGATTAAGATAGTGGCTGTCTTCGTCATGCGAAATAAGTACTGTGTCGTCAGCGTATTTGTCAATGACGCAGCCGTCATATTGTGGTCTACAGTCCGAAGTATATATTGAGAAATTTCTTCTTCTCTGCGTTTAAGACAATGACACTTGATATATGCTTGATACTATTTGCTTTTTTAAGATCTAATTTTATGATTGCAAGAGCTTTCTCGGCTATTTGAAATCTTTGTCATTTGATCAGCCATTTCAAATGAATGATAGCAAATTTCATTTGTGGACAAAAATATGAGCTCCTAACCTCTCAAGTGGATAGCTGGAGACAACATGATCTCTAAATTTGTTGTAAAGTTGACTTATTCCTTTCTTTTGATTTCAGCCATGATTTTTTAAGTAAAATCAAAATTTTTGGTCCCTTGCAATGATTCAGAGCATGGGTTTTTTTTTTGGTCAATAAATATTTTTCTAATCATTTTTTCTCCATAAAAAGTAATTTTAAACATGATCTAAGAGTTTAGACTATAGGCTATATTCAACACTGGTCCATTTTGTCTTGGTTTAAAAGCAGAAATTTGATCTCTATTACATAATTTGAATTTCACAAAAGGCCAGAGCTATCCTCCTTTCGCTCATATTTTCCAAAACAAAGGATAGCTCAAAATAATTATTTGAATGCATGAAATTATCTTTCAAATGATAAAATATCCCTTATGAAAAGTAAAAAAAATCATTTTTAGGTAATCGTTGAAAGTCCTCATTTAATTTATATAAGTCAAATTTAACTCTGAAGAATATTTGCTGAATGACAAAATTATCATCGAGTGGTAAATTAAGACATCCTTTATTTATCAATTCCAACATTAAAACGCACATAAACATCATATCAGGTATTTACTGAATATTTCCTAAACCTACTAGAGAACAGATTAGCTCTCTGATTTCTGCTGATTCTTTGTACATGATCGGGATCAGAACAGCTGACTTGTCTTGCCATCTGATTTGAGACTGATAAGCCATTGGTTTGATTTCTACTGCAACGGGTAGTTAGTGCTCTCTTGTCCATATCAAGTTAGAATTATAAAGACGCCTCTTTTACTTCCAGTGTCTGTCTGTAGATAGGGTCTATACTCAAAAGAGTGAAAGAGTCTAAAGTTTGAGAAAATGATGGTATTAAGGTTCTGTAGATTTTTTTTTTGTTTGTTTGCCATGATCTTGTAGGATGGTCCTGAACTTTTCGGGGTATTTTTACATCTCATTTGGCAAAAATTTCCAGTTATTTATTAATTTAGTAGTTTTTTTTTTTTAATATGATGGAGAATTTAAACATTCATGTTGCATGTTTTTCTTTCTTATAGCTATTTGGTTTTGGTGTCGTGGTTGTTGGTTGAAGTCGAAGAGGTTAGTTGATATAACAAAATTCAAATTTATCATTTTGTGAAGAAAGGGACTGTTTTTTCTCCCCTCCTGTAGAAGCTGTTTTTGGGCTCGTAGTCCCCCATGACAAATCTTGCATCTGCCTTATTGCGACGCAGGTCACACACCGCCGTATTATAGGATGGGCCGGACAAGGGAGCCGTATGTATATATATGCTAGATCTTTACATTTTTGGGATCAATT
Organism: Melibe leonina; assembly: GCA_031471865.1. NCBI lineage: Eukaryota > Metazoa > Mollusca > Gastropoda > Nudibranchia > Dendronotidae > Melibe > Melibe leonina. Next base: position 18,036 of record JAUEKZ010202501.1, read on the forward strand.
GTTTTAAAGATTTTTTCTTATAATGCGAAGAATGTGATTTGCTTTGTGGCAAGTCTTTTCAATATGCTTGGATCATTTTATATCATCTATATGCCTATGATATTACTCATATTCCTATATATGGATTGGTTTTCAGGTGTTCCAATTTGTGGTTATCATGGGAGTAATGGTAGGGAGATGATGTTTGCTTCTGGCGAATTGTCATTATGTAACACTTGGATTGGTCAAACTTCAACCCCACTCGTTAGTCCACCTTTGTAATTAGTTTAGGTCATATTAGATATATTGGAATTCTTGGTTGTCCTTTGTTTTATTGAGATCGATACAGTCATCAGCGAACAGGCGTACTTGTGATTTAACACTTTTTGGTATGTAATTTGTATGGTAGAGAAGTAATAACAGACCAAGCACTCTGCCCTGAGGCATTCCAGAGTCATGTGAGTGAAGCTTCTTTGCTTTTTTTGTTTTGGCGAGGACTTTATCCCCTTCAAGAGATAGTACTAACTCTAGATTAAGTTTTATAGCAATATCAAGTGCCTGGTAGAGATAAAATCCAAAATTAAGGTTATATAGACAATATCAAAAAAAGCCAAAGCAACATAGATATTTTCTTTGCAGTCTTGAGGTTTTGTTCTTAGACTTCTTGGATGATTAATTGCAATGTAGAGTCTATCTAGAGGTCTAGAGAGAGAACAGACAATTCTCCATCCATTATCCTGGGTAAAATATCTTGACAGCCCTGTCTGGAATAAGGTGGATTATTACTGCAAAAGACATACCCTTACATATAAAAGAAATAATATTAAGGAAATCATAATCGACTATAGACTGTCTAGTTATAAATTCTCAAGTTTTATACCTAGACCTCTAACCTGCTTTCGATGTTCTCTCTTTAAATTTGTTCCTCATGGGAAATAAGATTCTCATTTTCTAAATATCTATAGATAATAACCTGAATAAAAGAGCATTGCGGAGTTAAGGATGTTAAACGCATTGAATAAGGTTAAAATCATGTGGATAAATAAAATAATAAAATTTAATACCGGAGAGTAACGATTCCAGAGTGGTACAAAAGGAAAATCCTGTATGTAGAGTGACACTTCGTTCAAGAGTTCCCTCGATGAGCTCTCGCCATTCCCTTTGGAGTCACAACTTGTGTTTGAATAGGAAGATTATTCTCTATTTGACAACCCAATTACGAGTATTTCATGGTTTCAAAACTGTTGGATTATATACACGTAAGTCAGACAAATAGACTTCTTTTAGACTGCTAAACTATTACATCCATCCATTATCCAATAGAATCCAGGTTTTAGTCTGAGGAAAAAACGTTTTCGTAATGTCAACATTGCTTAGGCTATCTACGATTAACTTCTAAATAAGAAAGAATACTTTAGAATTCTTTGCTTAGCAGTGTTACAATAACATTGAATTTTTTATGTATTTAAATCTCTATTTCCCGAAAATTCCGGTAATGTGAACTTAAAAATCCGCTTAAAAATAGCTGGTTTTTGAAAGCTCGTGTTGTCAGAAATCCTGTCTGATCTGAAAGAAGTCTCAGGTCTAAACTGATCCAAAAGAGTCAAGGTGAGAGTTTTGGTTTACAGACTTTGAATTCTAGATATTAAGATAATTCTGTTGAAAGGTTTCCCCTCTTACATGGAACTCAGTCTTTACCAAAGAGACTTGCAGAAATGACCAATAGACCCCTTAGGTAATTAGACCTAGAGTCTATCTATTTAGATCTCTAGACTATACTATAGAGGTCTAGTCAAGGCACCCCAACTCGGCAGGTTCCGGTTTCATGATCCACTGTTTACATTTTGACTGCTGCCTACCAGTAAGTCAGAAACGGTCAGGTTGTGAGACTAAGCTAAATATATCTAAAAAGTATTGCTCTTCACGTCACTTCATACGTCACATGCGTTAATATTCATCGGTGGTCCAACCGACCGATCAAATAAGACTGGCTTCTCTATTTAGAAAAATAGTCAGAGGCTCCTTATCTCGACAGGGTGGATTTACTCGGATTTAAAACCCAATATATCATCAAGTTCTATATTAAGAGCTTTTGACGGCAACTAACATCTTTATTTTACGTAAAAATAAGTGTTCATTGCTAATGTTTTGAGTTAATTTTGACCGTCTAAACCGCATTATTCAGACCAGGTGTTTGGTCTCTTGTTCTTGCTCTCAGAATGAGATTGATCCTCTGCGTGAGATTTGAAAGTTACAACTTTGTGACTTTGCTTACTAGAATTAACAAATTTTACATTCAATTTCTTGCAATTTTGACATTAAATAAAAAAAAAGCTTTGTCTGGTCGATTTATTATTTGTAAAAGCAACCACAGAACTACGATCGACGCATCTGCCAAATCTAGGTCAAGGGAATCCCCCCTTTATCCATCAAGGGAGTTCAAATTAGAAGGATACTTTCTAAACTACTAGAGAAATACATGCAAGATTTTAAAAAAAAGAAATGAAAGTCACTTTTAAAAGATTAAAATAGTTTGGAGGCCTCGTTTTGTATTGAGTTTGATCCTCCTTGCGATTGTTCTATCTAGGTCATGAGGGTTCGACCATAAGTGTCTCAACCGAAGAGATGGCTCAAACTCGAACAAAAAGAAATTCGGAATTCAAAAATACTATTGGAAAGAGCTTCGGTTGGTATATTTTGTTGTTCAAGGGATAAAAGTGGTGATGTTGAAGTCTGATCGAAACTATGGACAACTCTATTGTTGGTCAGAGGTAAAATGGATTTTTCAGCTGACACTCAGATGTAGATTTTCATTTTTCTCTATTCATTGAAAGAAAAATAATATTTGAAAGTACAGACATTAGTTCTTTCAAGCTCAAATCAGAGAAAAAAACAGAATTGGTGCCACCATTTTGTAACAGCCAATGGAAATCACGCTTTCAACGGACTGCTTGTCGTTGTATGATTCCCCAACATGCTTTTTTCATATTTTTCAGGAAATAAACAGAAACACCCTGTTCTCCCACACAACAAACATTGCAAATGAAATTTTTTTTAACCCTAGAATGGCTGGATATTTTTGTTTCATGAACTAATATAATGTAAGAAAATAAGCAATTCCCTTCCCCAATTTCTCTTTTACCCAATCTGAAGTCGATAACAAGTCTTTCTCAAGAATTTTAGACAGTTGTGTGGGGTAGTAAAGAAGAAATCGATATTGAAGAAAATTTAGTACCTAGACCATCCCAAAATTCCACCATTAAAATCGATGTGACAGCAAGGTATATTGTGGTAAAATGTCATGTGACAGCAAAGTGTTCAAAGAAATAATTTTTTTATTATGGGAGTGGCTATGTACACGACAGTCGTTTGACCAAATTAAATAAAACTTCTATGTACACGTCAGTTGTTTGACAAAATAAACAAATTCTATATAAATGATGGTCGTTTGTTGACCTGAATCCAAAGGTCTATGTACAAGACGGTCGTTAGGCCTTCTACACGACACAACAGAAAACAGTATAATAATAATAATAACACTATCACCTAATTCAGCGTGCTTCTAAAATGAGCATTACTGTTAGTATTTTGACTCAACGCATAAAACTTTCATTTCTTCTGTCCTGCAAACTTAATTCAGATCTCTCCAGTATTGAAATCCATCGAATTGCTTTTGATAGTTTGGCTTCAATCCCCCCCCTTTCCAAACAGACACACACAGAGGGAGAGGTGGGGAATCTATCTCTAGCAAGTCTCCACGAAACTGAACTCCTCATTTTAATTGCATGACTGTAATCTAGAACAGATTTAATGAAATCGATAGCTATAAGAATGATGTAACCAGTCTCAATGATTGAAGATATATAAATTTGACAACATAATGCATATGAATACTGTTGATCAGTGCAGAAATTGATGAGCTTATTCCCTTATTTCCCTTGGAAAATGACGTGAATCAGGTTAAATGGAAAGTTAGACAAGCAAATTCTTCACAAAAACTGAGATGCAGAGAGACATAACACTGAGGCAACATTTTTTACTGCTGATTAAAAAATGGCAGGTCTCTCTCAGAAATCCTGAAATCAGCAATTATGGTGAGCTTTTGATTAGATAGTCCGCTGTCATCATTTAGATTTATAAAACACTAATTTCAATACTCTAGTTCTTTAGGTGTCGGAATTTTTTATCATGTGATTAAATACGTGGCCCTGTATTATTTCAGATGGATGAGCTACAGAAGCTAGAATATCTCTCTCTGGTCTCCAAAGTTTGTACAGAGCTTGAGAATCATTTAGGAATCAATGATAAAGATTTAGGTAGGTATTTACTTTCATTCTCTCTTATTTTTCTCTTAAAATCCTTTATTTTATCACAGGTATATATTTAGTGAAGGATAAGCTGTTCAGCCTGTTTTTTTAAATATAAAAATCACTTAATTTACATTTAGATATAGACTTGCTGGAAAATTTTGCAGGTTTGTACAAGGCAGAGGAAACGAGAAGACTGTCATAATGAGCAATCGTTGGGACACTGTCCTGACCTAGATTTGGCGAGTTCGGTTCTATTTTGGGAGAAAATACACTTTCTGTTTTAATGCTGTTATCATGCTGTTATTGTTACGATGTCCTTTATTTCATTTAGGCAACCAATCTTGTCGACTTTTTTGTCACAGAATTCATTTGCATGTTAAATCAAGAAGATAAACTATATACACATAAAATGTTTGCTTGTTTGTCTGTTTACGCACTCACTAATCTTAATGATGGATGTTTTGATGGAAAAGTAAACAGACATTTCTTTACATCCTATCCTTGTATTACGACTGTGTAAAGTGGGTTACAATTAGTGTTGGTTTATTTTGTTTTTAAAAGCTTGTTATTTCACGGAAACACAACGTTTTGTCTTTAGCACTGGATATATATGCTGATGTGAAACTAGAACATAGAAAAACACTAATGCAGCTCGACACACCTAAATAACGCTGTTAAATATCACACTCTATAGGGACTGTTAACATAATTAACGGTTGTATTTACATGATTTTGAAATGTGTCCACCCTCATGTTTATATAAAAAGACTAGATCCGCCACTGCTTTTAATTATGATCCGTCTATGAATCATGAATGCACTTGAGGTCTTTCTATCAGAAAGCTGAGATTTGAATTAAAAACTTCAGAATGTTGATAAATTGTGGGATTTCACTAGTCTAGGTCATTAGAGGAATTCATTAAAATTTAGTAACTTTTCCTCCATTCTGTATTTACAAAAAACTATGGGTTAGGCATTTTTGTTTGTTTGTTTGTCTGCGGAGAGGTTTTTTACTTTTACATGGGTATTTTTTGTGTTAATCAAATCTATGTTTTGTTCACTTTCTTTTCAGCTGAGTTTGTCATTGATCTTGCAAACAAAAATAATACATTTGTACGGTTCAAACAAGCTTTGGAAGACAACCATGCTGAATTCTCTGTATGTAATGCCAATAAATTTTTCTCCTTTAATAATATGTGTTAGTTTTAATTGTCGAGGGTTTTGTTTTCAGGGCTAACTAAGAATTGTGTTGCATCTTTATTGTAATTTTTGTATCTTCTGTTTCATGTTTTATGACATATCTCTTTGTTTGTATGTAAGGGATCAATAAAGTTATCTTATCTCATCATAATATGATATTATGTTATCTTTTGTTCTTAAATTCATTCAATTTGAAAATTTTTACGGTTTGCTTCTGTTTGTAAATTCAAATCGTGGTGATGATAGATTTGATCTTATTTTTCTTAATTTCATTTTCCTCTGTTGGTTTGGATTTGATATGATGGAACAATTTCAGGTCCATCCACTGGGCGGGGGGGGGGGGGGGGGGGGGGGGGGGGGGGGGGGGGGGGGGGGGGGGGGGG
>JAUEKZ010202502.1:0-11118 GCA_031471865.1 Melibe leonina
ATCATCTTACTTACCCCTGGGCGCTTATATGACCATAACAGTTGCAAGTGCCCTAAAACTCTCAATAAACAAACAAACAAAAGCGCCCTAAAACTCTCAATAAACAAACAAACAATAAGTTTCCTTGCCTAAGAGAAAATACTGAAGTGTCTCTGGTAGGAATCGAACCCGTGTCCCCAGGCTCTGTGCTGCATTGCCACCAGTTCGGTCACCATACCTCTGCATACTTATTTATATGACCTGAATAACCAAAGGGATCCTATGGACTTTATTCAGGCCGTATATCTGTACTGATACTGTCATTGTCAAAGCCAACTCTCCTATTTCATTTGGGCCTAGCCAGATATAGAAAAGTGTAAAAAGAACAACGGGACATAAGATATCAGATAGAACGCATAGAGTCTGTACTAGTACTACTACTACACCAGTGGCGGATTTACCTATAGGACACAGTGGACACTGTCCCCCCACCTGTATAAGACAGAATGTCATCTATATAAAATGAGAAATAACATCAAAACATTAATTAATCTTTTTAGGTTAGTTATAGTTAAGTCAAACAAACAGTAGCGCAAGCAATTTCATGATCTTCCACATAGAGGGTTAGTAGTCCACTATTATGAAAATTTTGGCTCGCTTTGCGCCGTACACGGCAAGATCGCCGACTTAAGTTATTTTTAGTCTGTGCGTGCATCCCAATATTCTAGTTACTTTGGTGCAGCTTTGTGAAAGTGAGGGGTGGACGAGTTCATTTGTCCAGAGGGGTGAGCAAGATCTTCGTTACCCTAAGGTTTTAACCAGGGACACAATCTCAATGTGTCAGAGAATGATGTCTGATCCCCCTCACTATTTCCTGATACTGATAGTGATGATGGTATCGTCGGTGGTTTGAAGAAGGCAAAGGAAACTTAGACTGCCATAATAAACAATCCCTGGGACACTGTCCTGACGGGTTCTATTTTGGGAGAAATTACACGCTCTGTTTTATTCTGTTATCATACTGTTATTGTTACGATGTCCTTTATTTCATTCAGGCAATGAATCTCGTAGAATTGTTTGGTCACAGAATTCATTTGCATGTTTAAATCAAGAAGATAAACCATATACACATAAAATGTTTGCTTGTTTGTTTGTTTACGCACTCACTAACCTAAATGATGGATGTTTTGATGGAAAAGTAAACAGATATTTCTTTACATCCTAGTAATTGTATTACGACAGTGTGAAGTGGGGTACAATTAGTGTTGGTTTATTTTGTTTTTAAAAGCTTGTTATTTGCGGTGACGACAGCGTTTGGTCTTTAGCATTGGATATGCTGATGGGAAACTAGAACATAGAAAACATACCAATGCAGCTCGACACACCTAAATCCCGCCGTTAAATATCACACTCTAGGGACTGCATAATTAACAGTTGTATTTACAGTACATGATTTTGAAATGTGTCCACCCTCATGTTTTAGACAAGATCCGCCACTATACTACACTATTATCAATAATGGGGTAGGGCGCTATATAAATGATATTTATTATTATAATTATTATTGTTATCATTATCTAAAAGAGGATATAGAAACTTTTGATCAACACAAAAGCAAGCAGATAATCAGCCCACTGTGTTGTCTTTAATAGCCACGCAGCCTTTCCTTTTGCCCCTGGGCTGCCTTCTAATTAAAAAAAAAAAGATAAAATCAACAAAGACTACTCTTTCTTTGGTAAATAACGAGGAGGGGTAAATAAATAAATAACGAGAAGTTCGTATAGAACCTCTTCGTTCGAGTGAAAATTTAACCAATCACAAACTGGCAATTTTTCAGTGCTCTACCACCGGATCTCCGATATAAACAATCGAGTTAAACTTTTTGCTTGAGGAGCGTCTAAATTTGAAGACTGATATGAAGCTCATTCATTTATGATTTAGTATTAAACGTAAGCTAGATACTTTTCTGCGTTGATATAAGGTGAAACTGGAATATGAAAATGACCTTTTTCCAGATCATGTTTCTGTCTTTGCAACGATAGCAGAGTGGACTAGACCTATCTGGATAGTCTTCGAGGTATGCCTAATTCGGAGTAAATATTCAGCCAGTTTAGACATGTCTTTCTATAAATTAATGGCAATACCAAGAGACCTCACTCGAAAAAAGAATACTAGACGCCAAGCTTTTTATGTGAAAATTATCTATTTTAGATTTTTCCTATCACATTTGAATTAAATCAAACTATCATTATCCCTCACATTCGATAATTCAATAATTATTAGGCTCTAGAATTCCAAGAAGAGTCTATAGTGATGTAGAAGAGAAGGGTCCAGCCTAGATCTATCTCCATAGATAGGTCTAGACTAGTCTATATAGAAATTCCTAGCTACCTACAGGTTTTTTTAAAACAACCTGAAGATTATTATGTGAGGATGTAAAAGTGAAGTTATTGTTTGAATTTCATCCTTTCAAAGTTTTCTCCTTTTTTCTTTTATTTGTTTGTGAATCTCTTGCAATCCTGGGATTTGAGATGGGTATACTGAGTATAGAGTATAGTACTCTATTTAAAGCTTTTTAATCTGTTCAATTGTGTTACTCTCCTAGTGCAAAATACTAGGTGAAAAGTTCAGTTCACTATGCAATTCTATTCCTGTTAGAATTTTCTGTTATATAGTAGAAGTGTGTTTGTTTGAAGCGAAAATACCCAAAGAAACTTTTCATGACAGAAGAAGGAGAACTGAATATAATGAAGGCCAGGGTCCGAGACAGCTCTGTGGTTAGAGCGAGATACTTGTGATCAGTCATGCCTTGTTTTCCCTTGTAACATCATTTGAAATTGAAGGATACACATTTTTTTTAGAAATTTGTTGACTGAGACCATCAATCTATCTCTTAGATATCAATTTATCTGGAACATATTTACATAATTATTTCCTAATGTTTATATTTTATATTTGATCTTGTCAGATCTCACAGAATGTCAAAAAGTGAGAAAGGGGCCGTTGAAGATTTGAGTGTTATGAATTTAAATGACAATCACAGTCTGGAGACAGGGTCTTATTCATATGCTATGTTGGAAAAGGTGAGAACCTCTTTCTTTCTTTGAACTTTTTTTTTTTGCTTACCTTTTGATTTTGTTTTACATTAACTATCTAGAGGTCTATATTCAAAATTATGATAATTCCATTGACAGAAAAATGATATGGACCTCAATAACTGAAAGTCATTCTCACTTACAATGAAAATGTTGATTATGAAAATTTAACTATCAAGAAAGCTATTGATTAGAGTTTTTTAAAGGACAGAATTGAATTTTAAGAAAAAGCACATATTTTCCTCTGGCTTATATTGAATTATTTGATGAAATAGTTTTCTAACAATTCTCACAATCAGGAACTACAGGCTGAGGGCATTTTGCCTCTCTTTGAAGGCGGCTCAGATCAATTCACCAGTGAGATTCGGGGACTGCAGAATTCCAACAAACAACTGAAGATTGATTTACAGTCAGAGCAAGGTCAGGGAAAACCTTTCTGTTGCTGCATCAGCAAAATTTTACTGTGTTATCTATTATCTCATTCTTTACTAAACTAGGGGAGAAAACTCTGTGAAAATCAAGTATTTTAAGTTTTAAGATAAAGCTTGTAGAAAAATAACCTCTGATAATCAATCCCTCAAACTTCGTCTAAAAGTAGAGAAAAGATTTAAAATTGCAAAGAAATAAAAGTTAAGTTAAAAGAACTTTTTGAAAAGAAGAACTTACAAAAAATTTATATTCCCACTGTGTCTACTTTTCCTCCTTTTCCTTGTCAAGATCTTGACCCTCTCAAACCCAAATGAGTCTTAATATCAATAAAATCATTGCAAACTTGGTCTAAACTTTCAATCAAAGCTTCGATAACACACTTCCATCAGATCTATTTAAAGAAAGACATTGTTAAACCTTAGATCATAGAAATAACAAGTATTATCTCATGCCAACCTCAAACATCATCTAAAGTGTTGAAAGGGGACAAAGACTTAGATACATTAAACAATTCTGTTTTCTTTTGAACAGCTGGGTCAATTTTTAAGAAAGTGAAACCAGCAGAAAGCTCATTCCTTGAGTGAGCGATTTCCATGATGAATGCACTCTGTTGTACAATTAGAATCTTGCCATTTAAAACAAGCAGTGATGCTCATAGCAAAACTCTGAGCTCCTGTAGGTAATCGATGGACTCTGCGTAGCATCGCTCTAAAACATAATGTGGGGAGAGTTTTTACATGAAGTGACTTTTTTGTGTGCTGATAACAAGCCTGATATTCTATGTTCCTTGTCTTTCAGATACAGTCCTTCAGCTGAGAAAAAAGATTAACAATGTTGAAAAGCAAAAACTGGAGGCTGAAACAAGGGCAATTGGAGAGGTGTGTAGAGAGATACAGATTAAAGATTGTATTGAGTTGAGGTGTTTTTGTTTTAATGCTTAGATAAGGTTACTCCAACCTTCCTCTGAATTGAGACAATTTTTTTTTTCTGAAACAGATTGCTACATTTGAAACTCAGGTCGCAAAACTGCGTTCTCAGATGGAGAAAGGAGAAGCAACGAGACATAATCTGGAGTATGAATTGACTGTCAGTCAGAGAGAGCTGGAGAAAAGGAAACAAAATGCCTCAGAAAAGGAATCTGTTTTCAAAGATGCTGCTGAAGATATGAAACGTAAGCGAAGACAACAAGGGGACTGTTTATGGATGAGCCGAATACTTCAGTTGTTGTTGCCATCTACTAAAAAGTGATGATGATATTTGACATATTATGTTATTGCACTTAAACCTCATTCTACTGCTAAGTGTGGCAAAAGCATAAAATTGGCAATAAAACAAAAATACCTTGTCTAGTGGGGTCGGGCGGTACGGTAAATTGGTGAAAGAACTCACTATTTGCAGGTCCATATAGGTAGTGCTAGTGAATAGATTAAAAGTCAATTAAATGTGTTTTAATGGGCTTTTGATTTTCAAGGTACAGTCATTGTGTGCAAACTTTGTCTTTCAAGTGCTAGCAAGCACACTTTGCATACTTTTGGTTTCATTTATATGGAAATTGGAGATGCATTTGTGTGACATCATGTTTTTTTCCGATTTGGTTGTGTTTTGTATTTGTCGATTTGCTGTAATTTTTCATAGCAGGTATCTTTTCTCAAAGGGGAGAGTTGAAGTACCAGTTTTCATCATGAGAGTTAGAGGACTTATTATCCTATTCACATTTTTCTTCCAGAGAAAATTGGTGATCTTAGTGAGGAAGTGAAACAACTTCAGCAATCGCTGCAGTCTTGCAAAGAAAACGCTGGTGACAATGATGAAAAATTACGGAGAATTATTCATGAACTGGAACAACAGCTGTCTAAAACAAAGAGTGAACTGGAAACAACTCGTAATGAAAAGAACAGATTAAACGACCTTTGTCAGAAACATTCCACGTATGCAATTCTCTTCATCCTTTATATTTCAATTCTTTATGTTCGTTTTGATATCCTCCTTAATTTCTTTAGGTAGAACTTTGTTTTTAGGGCAGACACAGTAATTTTTTATCCATGCTTCATGCACTGGTTGATAACAGTTGTTTTGAAGTTTTCTGAAAATCTAACATTTTCTCTCTTATCTAATTCAATAAATAAGTTCTTTGTACACATACGTTTAGAGAGGTAGATAATTATGGTTTTGATATTTTGGATACACTAAATGATGCTTAAAGAGTATTAATTTTGTTTATGTCTTTTTTCTTTTCAGTTTGATATCTGATTTGAGTGAAAAACTTCAAGTATTTGAAGGTAATTTTTGTTTGTATTTTTATGCTTGGTTTTGTTAAAAATGTCTGATACATTTTTCTTATTCTTTGTGATACATTTGAAAAATCATAAAAAATAATCTTAGTGACTTATGGCAAGAACTATTTTACAATGATTTTCAGTTGTTTCATAAATATGTTTATGATTTATATTCTTTATTCATTGATTAACTCTTTTCAGATATTAATTTGATGTAAGAAAATGATTAAAATTAAAAATTAAAGTAATCTTGACACAGTATTCCACCATATTGTTCTGACGGAAAGAATTATTATAAGAGCAGTAAAAATTAAGTCCTTTAGAGCCTAGTGGCCCATGAAGCCGGAGCTTATTCTGGTTTCTGTAACAGAAAGCAGACAAATGACTATGGAGTAAATTTCCTTGCCAAAGAAAAAACAGAAGTGCTCCTGGTAGGAATCGAACCCAATGCCCCGGGGTTCTGTATCGCATCGCTACCAGTTTGGACACTGTGCCTCCTGTATAAAAAGAAACAGAACAAAAAATAGTTAAAATGAATGTTGTGCCGGATAGAGAGTAGATTGATTAGCATTTGTGATTAGCATTTGTTTGTTTCTGAAGATAGTCAAGCATGCTTTTTCACTTATAACTCTTGCTTATGTGTTTTTTTATTTTAAGGGTTTCTTTAAGGTCATTATTTTATTTTTTTAACGCTGACAACCATTTGCTCTACAGGTGACAAAAGAACTGTGTTTGAAAATCTAAAAAGAGCTACAGCAGAGTTGGAGTATGCCAAAGAAAGAGAAGAGCGAATGAAATCAGAAAAAGAGGTCAGTCTAGTCTTCTGCTCTCTTAACTTTATTTCTTTAGCTGATTAATTTTATCATTATATTTATGAGAAATAACAGAGATTTTATGGTAAAATTCTTTCATAGTCTTTCAATATACCTTATTTATATTAAATTTTGTTGTATAGTAAAGTAGTAGCTACTATTGTAATGTATATCAGGACTGTCCCTAGATGATGGACATAGCCTCTTGAAGGTTGTGTTTTTGTTCATAGAAATTTTCCTTTTGAGAATGTGATGCAGTTATTTTGCTCAGGATAATTTTGATGGATTGAAAAAATGTTGTTGTTGCTAAGAACATGTGGAGAATTGTCCCTGAGTATAAACTGTTCATGAAGTAACAGACTGGTCTTAGATTTTGGTCTCAGATTTCATCTCAAGGTCTCAGATTTGTATGATGTTGCATTCGTCAACAGGCAGCTGTCGCTCGAATCAAGACTTTGGAGGAGAACATCGAAATGGAGAGATCTTCTCACCTGGAAACAAAGTTTCACTCAGAGATTGTTCAGGTATAAGTTTTTTATTTATTTACTAGATTCTTTTCATTGCAAACATGTATGCTTATTGAATGAGCAAGTTTTTTTTTTGTTTTTTTTGGTGGGACAGCTGTTCTATAAAGTTTTTGGATGAAAATGTAGGCTTCAGTAGGTCATGTGCTGGTGTGAAATTTGATGTCTTTCTCTGCACTATCCACAGCTGCGTGTCAGAGATCTGGATGGGGCTATTGACGTAGAAAAATCTGCCAACACAGAGGCAAACAAGACGATTGAACGACTTAGCCAGCAGAACAGGTCAGGGAAATTTGCTCCTTGCATAGTTATTACAATAGAAGAGATAAATTTGGAGTGCCTTTTCTAAATCAAATATACTCTGACTCAAACTTCGTTTTATTGCTATGTGTTGGAAAAAGTAAAGTTGGTGGAATTACAAGAATGATGGTGTGTTGAAAATACAATGTGTAGTGGGATAACGAGATTATAGTGCGGAGTTGAAAGAACTCATTGAAAGACCACATGGAAGGCATTTAAATACAAATACATTTAAGTACTAAGTGAATGTGCAGCAATGGGAACAAAATGTTAAGTGAGCATTGGAGAGGTATTTTGACTGGATGGGCCTAGTAAGGTAGCGACAGAATTTTAGGCTGGAGTATGAGAAGTAGTAATTACACTATGCAAAGTGGTTATGGTATATCTGGGATTTGAGTGGATTTTTTAAAGAATGCCCAACAATCTGTTCCAAATTCAAAAGCTGGCAGTAAGTGAGAATGGTGGTACAGTGGAATTACTGTAAACCGAAATTTTGGGGACCCCGTAAACCGTTTCGGTTTAGAGTAAGTGCTATTTTTAGGTATTTTTCAAGGGCAGCAACTATGTCAGGAATTTGCAAATTTAACAGGTCCTGTTGACAATGGCACGTTCATTGCCCTGGCATGTGTTCATCTTCTTGGTAGTTGGACGAAACTTAGTTTCTTCTTGAACTTTCTGTAGCTTCTCCCTGCTATTTAAATTTGAAGATGAGTTGAGTTCGGGATGCCGTGTTTTTTTACACATCTTTGTCTTGCTTAACTTATTTTTGTCTACCTCAGATAGGATTTTGAGTTTAAATTCCAATGTGTATGCACATTGCTTTCTTTTAGACATCTTTGACTGCTGAGTAAAACTAAAATCAAAATGACAAAGTTCTTGTAGATTTGTGATGCGCAGTGACTCCGACTCCGAGACAAAAAGAAGAAATGAAAATGCATGTCAATGCTAATTTTTCTACACACCCCTAATATTGCAAAGCCAATCAGCAAAGGCCTAACAAAAGCACACACCTGCGCACGCACAGACACACTCCCTCCCTCCCCCACCCCGCCCAACCACCAACACCATCACCACCAACAAAGACTCTTAAGGATGAGGAAATGAAAAGGCATTGTCAACACTAACGCTGTTGATAAGCCAATCAGTGCGATACGTAACATACAACAAGTGAGCGAGGAGAACATCTCTTTTCCATGATTCTACACCCCCACCTCCCCTCTTTCCTTTCCTTTTGCTTGTCAGTAGTGTCATGCCAGTCCCCCGCAGCTGTCTTCCCTTTTCACCTTGTGCGTGATTTCCGGTGTTGGTCAGCCCAAGTGGAGAAAATAGGGGGGGGGGGGGAGTTGCTAGGCTAGACCCGTGGATATGTAAGCTGGAGGAGTTGTTGATAGGCTAGGGGTAGAGGCCAAAGACAAAACAAGACAAAGAAGTAAGAAGATAGGGAACGGAAAAAAAAAGGGAAGCTCTCAAGTTGTTTTGGTTTAAAGTCAGTCGTGCTTAGCAGCATTTGTTGGGTTCATTGTTCATCGTACATAAGGTTACAAAGACAAAGAAGAAACTCGTTCAAATTATCAATTGCTTTACGGTTTATGGTATTTTTCGGTTTAGCTTCTTTTGGTTTATAAAGTAATTCCTCTGTATATTGTGATTGGAGTGAAATAAAGTATTATTTGTTTGCAATGATAAAGAGGATCTGAAGTTAGTTTTAATTCTGTGCCATTTCTTTCCTCTCACAGGGAACTTGAACAAGTTTATGATCAGGAAAGAAAAACCAGAAAAGAATTGAACTCGAAAATTGACAAGTAAGTCACTTTACAACCTGAAAGAGAAATAAAATTGTGACTTTTGTCTTTGATTGGTATGTTGGAAATGTTTTTTTTCAAACCCGATCTTTTACTGCGATGGAAAGATGTATTGTGATAAAAGCAGACAAGTGGGAGCTAGGTCTCTTTAGACCCGGAGAGAGTAAAAGTGGTGTGGAAAGCAATGACAAACTTTAACTACCACACTATGCCATATGCCTAGAAAATCAGGACTGTACTCCTTATATCTGATGCTCAGGTATTTAGTATGGGACTCACTTTCTTCTCTATGCAATGTGTTTTTGTTTCAGTATCAGCTGTATTGCCCACACTAGGTTGATGCACCAGCACAATGTGTAAAGATTGTTGATTATTTTCATGTCACTTCATACTTCAGGATGGAGAAGGAAGCAGCGGCAGGCAGACGACAGCTGACCAACGAGGTGGAGGACAAGAAGCGAGTTATTGGAAACCTGTCCAAGGAGCTCGAGTCTCACCAGAAGAACTTCAATGAGCTCAAGACAGAACTCACCAAGGCCAAGAAAAGACAGGTGTATCTGGAAGAGACCTATGGAGGTTCCATCAAAGAACTGGAATTTCTGCTGCACACTTTCCACTTTGATGACAAGAGACTGAGTAAGATTTTGAAAACGACTCGAACCAAAAGATGTTTTGTTGTTCTTATTTTTAGCTCTTCACAGCGGCTTGTGATTCAAACGAAACTAAAATATGTCAAATCTTTTCAAACTGAACTTGTCCTTTCACAGCTGAATCAGATTAAAGTGAATTAAAAATGCCAAAAATCTGAATTTCAGGCTTTTGACATATGTCAGTCCACTAAAAACTGATTTATCTGGTTAATTATAGACAAATCTTGACAATTTTGATGTATCTAGTAACCAGTTTAAAAAATACGCTTTGAATGGGTTGATGTGAGAAAAAAAGGGGTTGAAGCGCCGCCTTTTTCCTCCCAGTGCCTTTTAATGCGTAGAGTCAGTGAAACTACACCAGTCAGGTTAGGATTATAGATAACAAACAATATAGAATAGGATAGCATCACATCCAGGAAAACTTTTACACACTGTCACACACAGTCATACTTACATACACACAATGTTACACTCACAGACGCACACAGGCTTACACACACACACTGTCACACATAGTCGCAATATTTTTAAATGTGGTCTCTCACTGGTCAAAATCCCATTTTGTCTACACATGTTTATTCATGTGTCCCCAGGAATGCTAAGCAAGAAGGAAGATTCGGCAGCTGGAGGGGGAAAGGGGGGAAAGAAGCCCACCAATCCTGCTGTCACAGTGGAAAGCTTCAAACAGATGCTCATCGAACTCAAGAAAAAACTGGACACACAGAGTGACGAGGTTTGAAAATTCCACAGACTGTTTGACAGTGTCTGACTGTGTGTGACTGTATGGGACTGTATGAGACAATGTCGGACTGTTTGTGACTGTGTGTGACAGTGTCTGACTGTGTGTGACTGTATGGGACTGTATGAGACAATGTCGGACTGTTTGTGACTGTATGTGACAGTGTCTGACTGTGTGTGACTGTATGGGACTGTGTGTGACAATGTCTGACTGTGTGTGACTGTGTGTGACAATGTCTGACTGTATGGGACTGTATGAGACAATGTCTGACTGTGTGTGACTGTATGAGACAATGTCGGACTGTGTGTGACTGTATGAGACAATGTCGGACTGTGTGTGACTGTATGTGACAGTGTCTGACTGTGTGTGACTGTATGGGACTGTGTGTGACTGTGTGTGACTGTATGGGACTGTGTGTGACAATGTCTGACTGTGTGTGACTGTATGAGACAATGTCTGACTGTGTGTGACTGTATGAGACAATGTCTGACTGTGTGTGACTGTATGAGACA
>JAUEKZ010202524.1:0-10000 GCA_031471865.1 Melibe leonina
ACATCCAAATTGAGACCAAAACAAAGCCCCAAAGTAGGCTCATTTTACACAATTTCACAGGTTTTATTGTCAAATGCAAAAGTTTGAGGTGGTATACAAAAATAATCTTTATTCATATTAGCTCGAAATTACAATTTTTTCATCAGATATAAGCAGAGAGTATCTAAGTCTCACTTTTTTCAGAACTCTACTAAGCACGGAAGCAAACTTTTTATTTGTGACGAATATGCCCTCAAACAAAGCTCAAAACAAGGAAGAGGAAGAAAATTTAAGAAAAATACTGCTGATGAATGTAACAACAATGTCATTATATCATGAATGAATAAAGATAGAAGGAAAACAAAAATACCATTTCAAAGCTTATAATCTGCACTATCTAATGGATATCATTCATATATAAAAAAGAAAGTAGAATTTTAAATTGGATTATAATGATAATTATTTGTAATGTTGATGATTATATATAGCAAAAAAAAATAACTTGATTTTGTGTGTATAGCTAGAGAGCGCTACCTCTGCAGAAATTTGCAAACCTTGGCAGCCATGCTCAAAGGGGCTTAACTCACTTGAGACGGAGCTATTTTTAGCCGTCCATTCCCTGTGGACTGGGCATTTTTCAAAAAATTTGCCAATTTTCAAACAAGCATTGTACAAAAATTATTCAACAGATCAAGATAATATTTGGTGTGGCAAATAAGGACATGTTACATGTCAATTTAAAATAAATTTATGTGAATATGTGAAAAACCTTTTTGTGCAATGAATTTTTAAAATCAGCTAATTTTTGGGTTTTGGAAAAAAATTCTTTTCAGCTGAAACACCAAATACTCAGGCTGAAATTCAGGATTCTGGTCTGAATTATACTCATTTGAGTCTTCATCCAATCCTTCTCCTACAAAAAGTTTAAATATATTTTATCTATGACAAGACATGTTTGATACGCGTATGTTTTCCATCAGCTGATCGAGTAAACAGTAAACCAAACCACGTTTTAAATTCCACTTTGCAAATAATAGGTCTAGGTTTTACTCCATAAGTTAAAGAGTTCTGGTTAGATTAAAATGAGGATTGGAACGGAACACGAATCACAGTAAAAGTATACTAGATACCAGATAGTTGACCACTATTCATCCATCTTGATTTATCGAGCCTCGATAAGACCTTAGCTGGCAGTTTATTATATCATTTCAGATACCATGTATGATTTTGAATAGTATTCACAATTTTTAAAAAACCAAATTCATTTGCTTTAGAAACCGTCTCTATGTTACATTTGGGTCTTAAAGTTAAAGTAAAGAGAGGTTGCATTAAGGTCTGATCTATTCGTTGTTATGAATGCGCTTCAAGATTGTCACAATTTTGCCCCTAGTGGCATGGCAGAAGGTGTGTTCAATTATGTGCAGGAGAGTTCCATAAGTTTATGAAGGAGATAGTGCCCTAGATTAATTTATTATTAGCTCTATAACTAATAACGAGGTTTAAGTGTAGTGTACTGCTAAGGTAGTTCAGGTAACAACAAGGAGACGACACTGATATGAAATGATACAAACCTTTGACAACAAATAAACTTGGGCTTCAAATCTGTTGTGCATCGTCATCGTCCCTGGCTTTCCAATGCAAAGGCCTCGTCTCATTTCATCTCTTTTTACACCTTTCACCAGGGCTCCAAGCTGATCGCCAGCTTCACCACGATCTAAATTTTTTTTGAACATTTCAACACCACTGATATTACTCTTCCACTTCCTATCATAACCCATTATTTCACACTCATCTCCTTTCTTAATTGTTCCTCTCTCAACTTTTCCTGAAATAACAGTACCTCTTCCTGGAATACTAAAACAAGAATCAATGGCCATGAAAAAAGGTTTGTCTAGAACTCGCTCAGGGGTGTCTATGTAATTGTCTACTGCATCTAGAAGCTCTTTGACTTTCTGTTCTCCTATTTCTGGATTTGTTCCCTCAAGTGTTTTAAGCGCTGATCCAATAATAATTGGCGTTTCTTCTCCGTCATAGCCAAACTCAGTCAGGAGCTCTCTGATTTCCATTTCAACCAGTTCTTGCATTTCAGTGTCAGCAGCATCTGCTTTATTTACAAACACTACCAGCTTCTTTATTCCTATTTGTTTGGACAATAACAAATGTTCCCTTGTCTGGGGCATTGTTCCATCTGTGGCAGCAACAACAAGAATAGCACCATCCATTTGAGTTGTTCCAGTGATCATGTTCTTTATGTAATCTGCATGGCCAGGACAGTCTACATGTCCATAGTGACGACTCCCAGTTTCATATTCAATCGTTGCTGCATTGATCGTAATACCTCTCTTACGTTCTTCAGGAGCATTATCAATATCAGCATACTCCTTGAAGTCCGCTTTTTTCTCACCAGCTAAAACTTTCGTAATTGCAGCAGTCAGTGTGGTTTTACCATGATCAACGTGACCTATTGTACCGATGTTCAAGTGCGGTTTTTCACGATTGAAGCTCTTTTTCCCCGCTGCAGGAGGAGCAGCTAGAAAACGTGAACATAAGGAAAAGTTTTTCCCAACAAAGGAATGTGGTTGTTTCGTATATTTCAACAATAACGAGGATTTTGGTACAAAAGATGCGGCTGTTTGGAAAGGTCGAACCATGTAGGCTGCCATCTTGATTGTTTTTTTGTAACATGCGCACTGAACTGCGTATCTAAACAAGGAATCGAGAACAAAGTTCCAACTTCGATCTTATTTACTAAATAGGGTGTCATTAGTTTTAATTTTTTTAGGGTCTTTATTCGCTCTGGTTCTTTTTGTCTGTTTTTCCTAATTATTCTATGATCATGGGAAAACTTGGTATGGGCTCTTAGTTATAAAAATGTAAATAAGAAGAAAATGTACTTGGGGTTGGAGTCCTCCAAGTACATGTAAAGTATCACGATAGGCCTAGGTATCTATCTCACACCTAATGGTTCACTCAGATTACGCTAAAGGTCACTATCTAATTATTTTTATCATCATAATGCTTTAAAATCTTTCAAATAGTTTAAAACAAAAAACGATTTATATTTTTATTTTTTGTGGAAAATGATTTTCTCACAAATTTTCTCCATTATTTTTCATTTATGACCTTTACATTTACTTCGATTCTATTATACATTTCCGTTGTCAAGGTGTTGATTATGAACTGAGAAAATGGAGTACCAAATGGATTCATCATTTACTGATGTAAATTACGGGGAGGTTAATCCTGAGTTTATGGATCCAGAAACTGACATTTTAAAATTAGATGACGAACAAGATCGTTTCGATGAAAATATAGCAGATGCAGAACCCACTGTTGTTGTAAACGAGGATTTAGCTGAGGACGAAGATGAAGTTGACGAAGAAACAGAGGTAAGACCTAAGTACTCTTAGACGTCTAGGTTTACTATTATTAATTATATAGATTATCTACTAACAACATGCAGTGATTGCCCAACTCATAATTAAGGATCATTTATATATATTATATGGATGGTAAACTGGGAAATGAAATGGGAAAAGAGATCGAACAGAGTAAAATACTAACATAGAAAAAAACAAAAGAAAAACAGTGGGTTCTGAAAAAGAGCAACCAAGGAAAAAAATGAATAAAAGTACCGTACATGGTAGTTTACTGACAACCACACCAATGGAATAATTATTCACACACTTTTCATAGTATCCCCATTAGTGTGGATCTCTACTCTATCTATAGATTTAGAGTCTACCTAATTAATTTCCTTGCTCTCTGCAGTCCGCTCTAAGAGATCTACTACTATAATACCTATCTGTAAAAATGATGACTGTGTATGAGACAATGTGATTTAAAGACTATGATTTTATACCTGTAACGTAAAACTGTAAAACTTGCTACATAAAACGAGTCCTGCAGACTAGCATATAACAAAAGGCAACAACTTTACAAAATAGAATCTATATAATGTATAGAATCATCTAGTTTACATATATAGACCTAATATATACTGCATCCTGCGACTTAACAGTAGGGATTTTTTTTCTGTTACAGGTGGTTCAAATCCCTATCCTTAAATCACTCAGCAATTAGAATGACATAGTGCACCAACTAGTTTAGCAAGTTTAGGGTTGAATGGAAACTGCAGTCTGCTTTTTTCAGCAAAAATCAAATTGAAACGTATTAACAATGTTTTCTATTGAACAGTTGTCTCCAGGTGGCATTCTGGATGAGGAAACAATTGCAAGAGGATTATCCAACCTTGGGCGCTGTGCAAATGGAGAATACCAAGTTTACTTGAATGTTACCATTCCTGTGAGTTCAAAGGATAAGATATGTGTCTGTTTGTGTGTGTGTTCTTGTGCATGTTTCTCTTTTCTTATCTATTTCTGTCTGGGTGGGTATGTATGTATCACAGTGTGTGAGTATGTGTGCTCATGTG
Source organism: Melibe leonina (assembly GCA_031471865.1). Taxonomy (NCBI): domain Eukaryota; kingdom Metazoa; phylum Mollusca; class Gastropoda; order Nudibranchia; family Dendronotidae; genus Melibe; species Melibe leonina. The sequence goes on from JAUEKZ010202524.1 coordinate 4,412, forward strand.
TATACATGTTTACATGTTTGCCTGTCTGTGTACATTTTTTCCAGAGACTACTATACTAAAAAAAATTAAAATGTTTTGTCAAATTCTTTCACAGGGATTTTCACTTACAGACATAAGTCTTCTATCACAGTATGAACATATTCAAAAAGTTGAAGTGCCATACAACGACATAAAAGGTGAGTTGTAATATTCAATTTTTCTTTCTATTGTTTCTTTTTAACTGTTTTTCACTTGCTTCATCTGTTATTAGCTCAATTGGTAGAGCCATCAGACTGTTACCCTGAAGGTCCTGAGTTCAATCTCTCTGATGGGCAGATTTTTTTCCAGGACCAGAAAACCCCGCTGTCAACCCAGCTGTGATATTGGTACCTGGTCCTCCATACAGCAGTCTCCTTGTCCAACAAACAAATTGTAACGCGCTTAACAGGCACTTATCTTGTCCTGTATGTTTCAATGTTTGCTGTTGGCCTGGAAAAATAAACATGCAAAGTACTTTGAGGTTTCAACTGAAAGCGCTATAGAAATATCCATTATCTTATTTTCATGAAGATAACCCTTTTGATTCATCTTCAGCAATATTCTCTCCTTGAAATTCATGCAAGCTACATATTTTGTTTTGCTTCATAATAAAAAAGCTAGGGCGAATTATTGTTTTTTAAATTTTACATTCAGATACATATACAAGTATTACCGTTAACTGAATTTCAACAGTATACATATCAATCCCTCTTTATCAGTTGGGTGATTGCTAGCGCAGAAAACTTTCAGGAAATTCCAGTAAGCTAAATATCTTGAAGGTAAATATATTTTCAGATTACATTAAAATTTCTTTTTTTTATATCATTATCACAATCTTTTATGAGCTGTAAATAATGATTTCTATTCACAGATCTTTCTCCTCTTGGGAAGCTTCCACACCTCCTAATACTGGATGCTGCTCACAACAAGATCGAAAGCTTCCTAGATTTTAAACCACATGGGAATTTACAGGAAGTAAACTTATCCTACAATAAAATTGCCCAGATGGGAGATTTGTCAGCTCATCAGTGTCTCCGGAAATTGATTGTCGACAGTATCCTTTTTTAATCATGTGTCGTTTATCCATTGTTGAATCATAATTTCTTTGCAGCTTGAACAAAGAATTTATTAACATGATGAATGTTACAATAAGTAATACTTTAGTCATTGTTTTCTTTCTTTGGGTAAAAGTCAATGATATCAATACGACTGGATAAAAAGACATCACAAAGATTTATGTCATTGGTTATTGCATATGTGTGTCTGACATCCAAAATTTAAATTTTCGATTCAATCTTAATTTGCATGTTTTTGCTGAAATATTTTCTGCACATGTCTTCAAAGTTTAGAAACTCATTAGCCTTAACATGCGAAAAGACAACTCTATACCTGCAATTACTGGATTGGAGCAATGCAAGAGACTGAGACATTTGAGTTTGGCCCACAACAAGATCAAATTAATCGAAGGACTTGATGACTTACCTCTCCAATATCTGAATCTGGTGGGTATTTGTTGCTTTTATTTGTAATCTTTCTTTTTTTAAATTTCATAATGGTTAAAGATTATACCCTTTTGTGACAATTAGTAATGTGAGACCTATATTCATAACCGGGCAATGGGCATCATTATTTTAAGAAATAGAACACAGTGTAGTTGTTTCCACTGTTTGCCACACTGGCTTTTTTTCTGCAGAAATGAGACAAAGCCAAAAAAGTAGAAAAATGGAAAAAGAGACAAACATAATATTTAGTTGACCGGAGTGGGGATGAAGCCCGGGACCCAGCTATGGCATCTATCACTTGGCCGGCAGCATGAGACAATGAGCTAACCACTTAGCCATCTGCTCCCCTTGTTCAGACTGAACAAGTTTATAGTAATTAAAAACAACGTAATCATGCAAAAAGTTTAATGAAAGATCTATTTCTAGTCTTAACTTAGCCTTGGGGGCGCAATAGCTCAGTTGGTAGAGCATCAGACTATTGCGCAGAAGGTCTTATGTTCCATCCCTCTGAAGGGCGGATTTTTTTCCGGGACTGCAAAACCCCACTGTTGACTCAGCAGTAAAATGGGTACCTGGCCCTGCATACAGCAGTGTCCGTGTCCCACAAACAAATTATAACAAGCCTAACAGGCGCTTGTCTTTTATATATGTTTCAATGTTCGCTGTTGGCCGTGGGAAGTAAAAAGTGTGAAGCGCGATGAGTACAATTCGTGGATATCAGCGCTATATAAGCCTCCACTGTACTTTTACTTTTACTAAAAGAAATTCAATTCTCTATGGGATTTTCTTTTTCATTTGCAGAGCAACAATGAAATCAAGATGATTGAAAATCTCAAATCTTTGAAAGTTCTTAGGGTAAGTATTTATAAGATAACCTTCCTTGAAAAATGTGGAAGAAAAATTTAAACAGAACGCAAGGCATTCACTCTTCCAGTTTTCATATCTAGTTCACAGTATCCAACTAAGAACTTTTGTTGAAACATTGTTGTTTTTTTAAGTTGTGGCGCAAGAATGATTTAAATTCTAGAATTGATTCTACAGATTCTCAATTTAAAATCTCTTTTTTTTGCCATAAATTTTTAAACGGAAATACAGATTATTAAAACTAGTAGGAGGTCAACAAAGGCTGACGCTATTGAAATATCTTAGAAAGTTCTCTGTCCTCATGAATATGACTCAACACAAAGAAAAAAAAGAGAATAATAACATCAATCCATTTGTGAAACCTGAAAAGTCAGGGACAGGCATGGAACTTTAAAGGAAGGATAAAAAATAAACATATAAATTTTGATCCAAAGTTTCTTAGTTTATACCAATAACAGATATTGAGACAAAAAATGTTTGCATAGCACATCTATGTTTTATTTGCTGCTCTGTACTAATTTCATCCAGAAGATAACTATATCATATTTTTATCGTCCAGAATCTGAATCTGTCAGGAAATAGCATCAGGAGTTTGTCAGGGTTGGATCACAATGCATTACTGCAGGTTTTGGACCTTGAAGATAATGAGGTAAATTTGTTTGCATTTTGTGCAAAATTAACAAAATGCTACCAGTTATGTCTAAAAAATATGTTTACATTTCTTCCTCCCTCTGTCGTTTGATTCTTAGTAGAACCAGAGTTTTTCATACCATCTTCTAGGCTTTTTCACTCACTGATATTGATTCTATTGATCTTTAGTTATATACCTGGCATAATAAAGTAGAGAGCCTGTGTTCAAATTGTGCATGATAAAAGTCTTTAGCCCTTGGAAATGGTAGGTAGTCAAAAGCTGTTGTCCCTGCATGGGTGTAAATCTGGCACTGAAGGTTGTTGAAGTCTACAAGATAAAATGTGTTTTATCTATTTGCATTACTTATATACAACTTGTTATGCATTGTATTGATGTCTGTTCAGCATTAACAGCAATTTAGGTTATAAGTTTCTGTCCTGTATGCATTTGCTGCAGCAGATCCTACTAGGGCGGATATCATGATGCAAGATTAGAATTAAGTTTGAGGCTAAATTCTAAATTTAACTAAATTTAGGCTCAGATTGAATATTTTGACCACTCAAAATATACAAAACAATTCACTGTAAACTGAAATTTGAAATTCATTCCAGAACTAAGGTTTGGTCTTACGTCATGAAATCAGCCCCTGTAGTCTAAACTGCCTCTTTATGCCATGGTTGGATAGAGAAATTTCTATGGCCACATGGATGTCATCTGACAGCATGGTGGCTTCACGACTGGTACAAAAATTGGCTTCGAAACGAAGGGAGAAGAAAAAGTTCAATCTAGAAGGCACAATTGTAAATTAAGAGTATTTACATTATTGTGTAGCTAAAAGAATGGCGTCATATATTTTATAAGTTTTGCCATTTGTATATTTTCTGTTTTTCAAAATTTCTATACAGGTGATTGATATTGTGGAAATGAACCATATTCAGAATGCCAGAAGTCTACGGGAATTGAACCTGTTGCGCAATCCTATTCAAGAGCTTCCAGATTACAGATTATCCATCTTGTTTCGTATTCGTCGATTAACTGTGCTTGATCGACATCATGTTAAGGAAGAAGAAAAGGTGATGAGTAAGGACTAGAAAGTGATAGACAATTCTTCACATGGGGAAATGATAAATTTGCAAATCTGCCTCAGTACTTTTGGACATTGATTGATATGATTCTGAACTTGTTTTGCTTGAAAAAAAAATGTTAACTAGAAAAAATCTGTGGATTTGTGCTTTTGAATTAAACATTCAAAATAAGTTTTTATACTTTGAGTTGCTAAAATTAAACAATAGTGATGGAAGTAGAGATATTAGTAGCATCAAGATTATTTCTGCTCTTACATCTGTTTGAATTAGAACAATTTGATAATGAAATAAGTTTGATATTAGCCTTTTGTTTTGTTCAGTGATGAAACCTATAGAGGATTTATTGACACATTTGAGAAATGTATAAAGATAGTATAACCTATATAAATATTGCATAAAGAAAAACAACTGAAAAGGGAATTACATTCAGCATGAAAATTTTAAAAACCTTTTTTTTTTTTATCAGGTAGCAGCTGTCAATATGTTTGATCCTCCAAAGGAAGTGGTAGCAGCAAGGGATCACATAATGCATGTTGTTTATTCTTTCCTTCAACCTGCTAGAGTATGGGATAGGTGAGTTCATTGCATGTGTAAGAATTACCTATATTCTACCATAGACCATCTAATTGAAATTGGTCACACAAAAAAAGATATTGAAAAAGACATTCCATTTAACACGCTTTAGAATTTTTTCCCTTTTACATATTTAAAGTTAAATGAGAGGAAACTATGATGCATCCTTTTACATACAACTTCTACAACATAATTTACACATAAATTTTGAACTGACCTTTGAAGCTTTTTGTGACAACAAAGTCATTTTTAGTAACTACTTCGCATGGTGTTGGAAAAACACACATTTACCCAATAAATGTCAGAGGTGTGAGCATTAGCTAAGGATAGAGTTGGATGGAGAGCTTTCATTGATGGTCTTAACACTGGTGTAGGGTGAGAAAGGCCAGGGGTGATGATTACACAACAGCAGCCCATTATATTAAGATGAAAATAAAAAGTTCAATGAGAAAGATAACCAACAAATTTCCCTATAGCCTAGAGTCATATGAATAAAATGGTTGTGCCAAACCTTTTGATTTTCTTTTTTTAAATATGACATTTTGCACTTAATGAAAACAAGTTAAAACTATTTTAATAATTCCTTCCTGACATAGCACTCTCCCCAACATTGAAACACCATATCCCATGTTAGTACTGGTTGGCCCTCAGGGTTCCGGCAAGAAGGAACTCGCCTTGAGGCTTGTCGAGGAGTTTGGAGATTATTTTGGATATGGGTAAGTAATGGATGTTAATGCCATAGATTGATTTTAACCCTATAGAAATTATCCTACATTTTTAAACAATAACTTAAGATTGCACACTGGAAGAAAGATCTTTTGTGTGATGTTGTGAAAATATTTGAATAGACTCCAGATTCACAAAAAGAGGATTAATAAAGTGCTGCATTGATTTTTTAGGATCAGAATAAGTTGTG
>JAUEKZ010202601.1:0-10000 GCA_031471865.1 Melibe leonina
AGATAGATAGATAGATAGATAGATAGATAGATAGATATATAGGTAGACAGAAACATAAATAGATAGATAGATAGATAGATAGATAGATATATAGATAGATAGATAGATAGATAGATAGATAGATAGATGGATAGATAGATAGATATATAGATAGACAGAAACATAGATAGTTAGATAGATAGTTAGATAGATAGATAGATAGATAGATAGATAGACAGAAACATAGATAGTTAGATAGATAGTTAGATAGATAGATAGATAGATAGATATATAGATATATAGATAGACAGAAACATAGATAGATAGATAGATAGATGGATGGATAGATAGATAGAAAGATAGACAGTTAGAGATCGAGAGAGAGAGAGAGAGAGAGAGAGAAAGAGAGAGAGAGAATAAGGGGGAAATTTAATTAAATTGCAAGATACCTTAATTAAAACTGTTGCCATTTCACAATAAGTGAGGAATTTAATTATACCAGATTAGCAGGCATTATGAGGTAATCCCTCTTTCACTCACAGGATTAACTAGATAAGGACTCAATCCCACGCTTTTAGCATATGTCAGTATAAGAACAGGTACATAATATCATTAAAGATTTTTGTGTCCTTAGCATTGAAAAGATTAACCCTTTCACAGCGAGCTCTGATTTTAGCCCTACTGAATTATGCAAAATTTTGCAAAAAGTACGTGTTCTTATAGCAGATTAATCAAATTTCAGTGAACTGACAAATTCAGGTTTTTGGCATATGTCAGTTCACTTAAATCTGATTTATCTGGTATAAGAACCGGCAAATCTTAAAGATTTTGGTGTCTTTAGCAGTGAAAGGGTTAACGTCATGGGTATGACGAAACCAGGATTCGAATCCCTAATCTCTCTGTTCCAAAGCGGACATTCTATCACTTGAGCTTAGGAGCCTGTACCTTGGGAACATAAGAGTTTTATTTTCCTGGAGCGATAGACAGATGAGGATTATGATATAGTGTTGTTTTTTTATATTTTCCTTATTTTGTTTTGTTTTGTCTGTTCTGAAAAGGCCTTAGACCGAAACGTTGGCGTAATCATTTTGTCTCTCGTCTTTTTCATTCCTGTTCCTATTAACCTTTCTCTTCCATACTTCACCTTTGACCTCTTAATTTGCTTCTTGGGCCATTCAAAAGCTGGAGCTGACTCCGTGCGCAGACAAAATATCCAGCGACTACAGTGGAGGGAACAAGAGGAAACTGTCCACAGCCATTGCGCTTATCGGGAATCCCCTCATTATGTTCTTGGTAAGTAAGCTTTTTATCGGAAATTTTTTAATAATATTATCTATTTGTTTAACCATTTCACTGCGAGCTCTGATTCTAACCAAACTAAAATAATATGCAAAATCTTGAAAATGCACGTGTTCTTATACCAGATAAATCAGATTTCAGTGAACTGACAAATTCAGACTTTTGGCATATGTCAGTTTACTAAAATTTAATCTGATTTTTCTGGTATAAGAACAGGCAAAGCAGGACGATTTTGGTGTCATTAGCGGTGAAAGGGTTAGTATTTGGCCTGTACGCTAATTGCTTTGTGGGATTTTAAACGCTCCATATAGTCACTGATGGTTGATTACAAAGACCACTATGTCTATTATTACTATCATTCTTTATTTACCAATCTCATGTGGCAACAACTATTAATAAGAAGGAAATAATAGATGCAAACAAAAGACAGAGATATGTATATCATAAAATGGGAGAAAGAGAATAGAGAGACAATGCGGTGGAATTTTTTTATTTTTTAAATCGATGAATTTATGGGCTGATCACCTGCTTGCTTTGATCTTGATCCACGGTTTCAATGTGTGATTGGTTTAGATACGAGAAAAGAAAGTATCATTCATATCCTATAGCTAAAACTGGCTGGTTGGGTGTCAATACACCCTGACTTGTCAAGGTATTCGAGTCTTTCGTCTAGCCCTGTGTATATCAAAGGTGAAACAAAGGGAGTGATTAATAGGCTTGTATATTAGGACAAAGACAAAACAAGCGACGTTTCGACCAAAGATCTTTATCAAGACAAACGAGACTAAACAAAATAACAAAATAACAAAATAAACAAACAAAACTTAGCTTCGTATCTTGTCACTAGGCTTCGTCTCCTGTTGATGAAGAGGAGGAAATGAGAGAATGGACGTGACGTGATATTATTGAATGTGTTTGCGGAACAGTGCAGAGATTAGTTTTGTATTATTCCATGTGCAACCAAGAGCTCAGAAGGTTGGAGGCAAGAGGGGGAGAGAGAGGGAGGGAGAGAGAATGAGAGAGAGAGAGTGAGAGGGAGGGAGGGATAGAGAAAGTGAGAGAGAGAGTGGGAGAGAGAGGGAGGGAGGGAGAGAGAAAGTGAGAGAGAGAGAGGGAGGGAGGGAGAGAGAAAGTGAGAGAGAGAGTTAGAGAGAGAGGGAGGGAGAGAGAAAGTGAGAGAGAGAGGGAGGGAGGGAGAGAGAAAGTGAGAGAGAAAGTGAGAGAGAAAGTGAGAGAGAGAGCTGAGTTAGCCCTGTGTAGCAGGACGTTAGCCCTATCACAGCGAGCTCTGATTCTAACCCAACTAAAATTAACCAAATCTTGAAAATGTACATGCTCTGATACCAGATAAATCAGATTTCAGTGATTTCAGGCTTTTGGCATAATATGTCAGTTCACTGAAATCTGATTTATTTGGTATAAGAACATGCAAACCTTGAAGATTTTGGTGTCTTTAGCAGTGAAAGGATTAATATGTCTAGAGCGCTCTGCCTTTAGTATGACCTTATTTGTGTTAGAATGGACATTGAACTGGCGCCTCTGGTGGGCGCTACTTCTGTTTATTCCATTTTGGCTTAAGCTCCTTTAACCCTTTCACTTCTAACGTTGTATCTCAAACTACTTACTAGACACATCCAATTTTTCATGTTTTGCGTGTTCTTATACCAGACAGATCAGATTTCAGTGAACTGGCATATTATGTCATTTCACTGAAGTCTGATTTACCTGGTATAAGAACACGTTTGATTTTAAAGATTTTGCATATTATTCTGTTCGGTCAGAATCAGATCCCGCTGTGAAGGGTTAACAAGCCTACACACAAAGCTGCTATGTATCTGTTAGCTCAATCTGCCTCGATGGGTGCCGTAGCTGGGTCCCTGGTTCGAACCCCACTTCGGAAAAATATTTTTCTGTTGTTTTTTTTTCTCCATTTTTCTGCTTTCCTTGGCTTTGTCTCGTTTCTGCACTGCATTTTCTCTCAAGTTTATCTCATCTCTTGTGATTCCCAGTGCTTGCTCCCCACCTCACTCATTGTTGTCCGAACAGAGTTATTGCAACTCACCATGTTTTACGTTGTGGTACCTAATAATAGGGTCACTTGCCATCTAAAAGGACTGAGTACTTATTTTGTACACAAAGGGTGGTAGAATATCATGGGTCTCTCTGGCTCATTATAGTGCATGATATAGGCCGTAGCCATAGGCTGTTTATGCGTCTGTTTTGTGATTGTGATGAGTGATTTTCCCCATGTAAATCAACTTTTGTTATGGTTTTTTTTAGAGAGAATATTGTTTCGCCCCTTGCAAATAATCTTTCTGTGAAATGTCCCTGGCAGGTTCAATATTTGGGGGGGGGGGGGGGGGGGGCGAACGCCTATATGACATTAGCAGTCGATAGCGCATTGAAAGAGAGAGACAGACATAGATAGAATCAGAGAAGGTATATATATATAGAGAGAGAGAGTAAGATAGACACACACACACACACACAGAAACAGAGAGAGATAGAGAGACAGAGAAATAAAGAGAGAGAGAGAGAGAGAAAGACAGACAGAGGGAGACAGAGAGAGAGAGTGTGTATGTGTGTGTATGTGTGTGTGTGCGACATAGAGAGAGAGAGAGAGAGAGTGTGTGTGTGTGTGTGTACGCCATAGAGAGAGAGAGGGAGAGAGAGTGTGTGTATGTGTGTGTGTGCGTGTGTGTGTGTGTGTGCGACATAGGGAGAGAGAGGGAGAGAGAGAGTGTGTCTGTTTGTGTGTGTGTGTGTGCATGTATGTGTGTGTGTGTGTGCGAGAGAGAGAGTGTGTGTGTGCGACAGAGATATATATATAGAGAGAGAGATAGAGTGTGTGTGTGTGTGCGTGTATGTGTGTGTGTGCGAGAGAGATAGAGAGAGATAGAGAGAGAGAGAGAGAGTGAGAGAGAGAGAGAGAGAGTAGGGCAGGCAATGCCAGTCGTTTTATTGCAGCGATGGCAGTGTCCAGATTAGCGTTATCAGTGCGTGGCGTCACCAGAACAGCGCTAGTTGGGGCTTATTGCAGTGGAGTTGCTGAGCTTATGAAGAGTCCCAACAAACTCTCTTCCTCCCTTTCTCCGCTTGGTAAGCCCGGGCGATCTCAGCGTATCTCGGCCTCGAAAAATGATCGATTATCGCTCATCTCGATCCTGAGGTCGAGACCGAAAGTTTCTTATTTATTATAATGACATAATCAACTTCCTGTACACATGTGTAATGTAGTTTTCGGGTCGAGGAATCTCACTTTCCTCTCTCTCTCTCTCCCCATCCCCCACGCCCTCTTTCTCTCTCTCTCTCTCTCTCTCACTTATTTTCTTTTTTTTCCTTCTCTCTCCCCCCCCCTCTCTCTCTCTGTCTCTCTTATTTTCTTCTCTCTCCCCCTCTCTCTCTCTTTCTCTTAATCTCTCTCTCTCTCTCTGTCCCCCCCTCGTCTAGTTTTCTAATAATTAACTCTGAATCCAAAGAATTCAGCCTATACCTAAGTTAGAAGTCGATTCTCTGGTACAGTTAGTCGAGTAATAATCGACGAGACTGGTCTCGAATTTCTCGAGATTGGGGATCGAGTCTGCCCGGCTCTACGGCTTGGTATTCGATTGGGTTCGATTCATTATGCCTTTGTCGTTCGCACGCATGTCTCTTGTCGCTTTTCGGAGGCCACTTTGAGTAATTTCTGTGATAAGACAGACCAAGTCGCCCGTCCTCGTGTCTTTTCTTGTCTTCATGACCGGATTGTAATACAGAAATTTACTACTGTTGATTAATTGTGTGTGTATGATAAGAAGTCTTTGTGTGTGTGTGTGTGATAATCATGATATAGACGCGTTTGACATCATGAGGAGAATAATTATAATGTAAAATGACATTACAATTTTTACATTGTGCCCGCAACAGGTTGTGAACCCCCCTTTTTTGTACTGGTTTCTCTCTAAATGACAACATCACATAATTGCGCGCGCGCGTGTGTGTGTGTGTGTGTGTATGTGTTAGTACAGTGAGTGCTGGCTTTATTGTGAGTATATTTTTACTCCACGCATTGGTTGGTACACAACAATTAATTATGAGACAGAAAAACAAACTCCAGCTTTCATTGTCAGGCTATTGTGATTCTCTCTATAACAGGTGAGTACATTCCCAGGCCAATAATTATCACCTAACAGCTGTCCATGCTGCCGGCCAGGCGATGGGTGCCGTAGCTGGGTCCCGGGTTTGAACCCCACTTTGGAAAATGTTTTTCTGTTGTTTTTTTTGTTTCTCCATTTTTTTCTGCTTTCCTTAGCTTTGTCTCGTTTCTGCACTGCATACTCTCTCAAGTTTGTCTCATTTCTTGTAATTCCCAGTGCTTGCTCCCCACCTTACTGTTATTATTCAGTCTAGTGCAGTAGAAGCTCTTTTGTTGGTTGGTTGGTTGGTTGGTTGGTTGTCGCTAGCTAAGCGCTTTTTTTAACACCGTTCAGGTCATATCAAAGGCGGAGATGCCAGACAAGTTTACGTGTTACATACAGCACACAGTGAAAAAAGGGAGAGCTCACTCCAATATTCCACCTAGTCACAGTATACTGACACCGGGTCTTACCAGTCTTAACACTTTCAATGCTAATGACACCAAAATCTTCAAGATTTGCCTGTTCTTATACTAGATAAATTAGATTTCAGTGAACTGACATACTCAGGCTTTTGGCATATCTCATTTCACTTAAATCTGATTTATATGGTATAAGAAAGAACACACACATTTTCAAAATTTTGCATATCATTTCAGTTGGGTTAGAATCAGAGCTCGCTGTGAAAGGGTTAATACTGTACTGTTCCCATAACACTGAGCGCATGACGTGACAGCCGCTACACAAAATGCCGATTTTAACGTCCTAGCTATGACGCAGTTGTGATTCGAACCCCCGACCTACGGAGGACGCTCTGCCAGCAGCAAATGGGAACCTGGCCCTCCATACAGCAGTGTCCGTGTCCTACAAACAAATTGTAACACGCCTAATAGCGCTTGTTTTGTCTTATATGTTTCAATGTTCGCTGTTGGCCGGGGGAAGTAAAAAGTGTGAAGCGCGATGAGTACAATTCGTAGATATCAGCGCTATATAAGACTCCACTTTAACTTTACTTTTACCACTTAGCTACGAAACCTGTCTTAAAATTACCCACCGGCGTCGCATTTCGTAAGGTAGAGCGTCCGCCCCGAGCCAGGTAGGGCAGGATTCGAACCCTGGTTATGCCAAACATACAGTGTAAACAGAGCGCCTTTTTAACCCTTACACGGCGGGGTCTGTCCCCGGTCAAAGAGAACTTGCAAAGGCGTCAAATTCTGCCTGTTCTTATACCAGATAAGTCAGATTTCAGTTGACTGACATATTATTATGCCAAAAGCCTTGAATTAGAGCCTGGATTTCAGGCTTTTGGCATAATATTATGTCAGTACACTCAAATCATCTGATTTTAATGGTCTTAGTGAACGTACCTTTTGAATATTTTGTTGTATCTAGTTAGCTTCAAACGAACACTCTCGGCCTATCTAAAATGTCACAGAAATATGCATTGATGCTACGTGTGCGATTCCAGTTGTTGACAGTATGTTTGTGTGTTTGTATTGAATTTGCATAGTGGGCCTTGTGTGCCTGTTGCATCTTATGGAAAAAGAAAAGAAGAAAGAAGCAGTTTGAGAAAATTCTCAGCACTGAAAAGTTTAAAATGGGACCCTGCTTCCACCCCAAAGACAATACAAACGCATAATATTATGATAATGATAATAATAATGATATGTGTACTGTAGTCTTGCAATTACAGAAAGTGGGTTACTATTCTCTTGGGCACACAGCCTGTCAGGGCCACAAAAAGAGAGAGAGAGAGGGAGAGAGAAAGAGAGAGGGGGAGAAAGAGGGAGAGAGAGAGGGAGAGAGAGAAAGAGAGAGAAAGAGAGAGGGGGAGAGAGAGAGGGAGAGAAAGAGAGAGGGGGAGAGAGAGAAAGAGAGAGGAAGAGCGAGCGAGAGAGAGAAAGAGATAGAGAGAAAGATAGAGGGAAAGCTAAAGACAGAGACAATTGCTCAGTTGCTAGAGCATCAGATGATTGCGCTGAAGGTCCAGGGTTTGATCCCTCCGATAAGCAGTTTGTTTTCTTCATTGGACTGGAAAACACTACCGCAGTAAAATGGGTACCTGGCCCTCCATAGAGTAGTAGTGTCATTGCTTCTTAAATGAATTGTTACAAGCCTAACAGACATTTGTCTTTTTTATGTTTTGATATTTTTCCTGTTGGCCGGGGGAAGTGTAAATGTGAAGCGCGATGAGTATGATCTGTGGACTTTAGCGCCATATAAGTCTCCACTTTTATCTTTTTAGTGTTCTTGACCTATGGCTCCCCTCCATTCCATCGACAATCGATGAGTCAAAACTGAAATCATATGCAGTGCAGAAACAAGACAAAGCTTCTCTGCACTGCATATTATCTCAAATTTGACTCATTTCTTGTGATTTCCAGTGCTTGCTCCCCACTTTACTGTCATTACTATATCTTAAGTTTGACTCATTTCTTGTGATTCCCAGTGCTTGCTCCCCACCTTATTGTCATCACTATATCTCATATTTGACTCATTTCTTGTGATTTAGAGTGCTTGTTCCCCACCTTACTGTCATTACTATATCTCAAGTTTGACTCATTTCTTGTGATTTCCAGTGCTTGCTCCCCACCTTTCAGTCATCGTGAAAATTGATGACAGAAGCTACTAAATGCCCGCACAGACAATCACAAACACGCATACATAGAAACACACATACACTCAAACACACACGCATGCATATACACAAACACACACACATGCATATACACAAACACACACACACATACACACAAACATACGCACACTCATATACACTCACACACATACGCACAGTCATACATTATATATCCAGATACAAACATATACGTACACACATACTCACACACATACGCACAGTCATGAATACAAACACACATACATATATACAATCATATATATGTACACACTCACACATACACATAAATAGGTCAAATTAATTCAGCTATTCGGACATGTCAAGTCTGCAAAGACAAGCCTCACTGAAATGAAAAGATATCCTAATTCCAAGCGGTAGTGTTTTTTTTTCCTCTTAACCCTTTCACTGCTAACGACACCAACATCTTTACGATTTACTTGTTATTATACCAGATAAATCAGATTTCTGTAAACGGACACATGCCAAAAGCCTGAAATTTAAGTTTTTGGCATATTATGTCAGTTCACTGAAATCTGATTTATCTGGTATAAGTACACGTACATTTTTAAGATCGTGCATATGATTCAGTTGGGTTAGAATCAGACCTGGCCCTGAGAGGGTTAATTATAATCATTATTATTATTATTACCATGCTGGTACAAACCCTCAACACAAACTTTGAAAGTTTTCAATCGGCTTTTGAAAATTGACGTCACGCGGAATGCAAAGCTGCCAGGGAATTTTTTCCTTTACAACTAACCAAGCTGCGAATTCAATCTCGTCCTATATCTTTTCATGTTAATAACCCTGACTTCTCATGTAGATGTCACTCTTATTTTCTTTTTCTTTCAATTTTTTTACCTACTTTTTTTTTTAAGTGAGCGTATAGGGAATGGGTGTTCTATTCTATGACAAAAGGCTCTTAATCCACTTTGGAGAGCGGTAAAAAAAATGGACAATTTGTTCTCTCGTGGTTTAGTGGTTTTAGTGAGGAAAGACGCGACTTTCATTTATGTGAGATACACAGTGGCCTTAAAGCGAGTTGTTGTTGTTAAAAGAAAGACAAAAATTAGTACCTACTGTATTTGTCCTTTTTTATTATTAAACTTTGACGCCAAACGATATTCCTTTATTTAGGCGTTATAATGCCTTATGTTATAGAGCCCTTTTAGATAGAGATATTATCAATTAAAAATGGTTATAGTTTTATCTGTTAACCCTTTCACAGCGAGGTCTGATTCTCACCCAAATGAAATAAGAAAAATCTTGTTTTTGTTTTGTTTGTTGAGAGGTTTGGGGCACTTGCAACTGCTATGGTGATAAAAGCGCCCAAGAAAAATCTTGAAAATGTAGGTGCTTTTCTGCCAGATAAATAGATTTCAATGAACTGACATATGCCAAAAGCCTGAATTTCAGGCTTTTGGCATATGTCAGTTCATTGAAATCTGATTTATCTGGTATAAGAACAGGCAAGTCTTGAAGATTTTGGTGTTTTTAGCTGTGAAAGGGTTAATACGAGAGGTAGGTATTTCAAAAAGGGCATGTACGTATACCATGCGTAACTAGCTTGTAGTTTTCTGTTTGGGAATGTTCGCTTACGAAAGTATGAATGTGTGAATCAATGTATGAATGAATGCATGGATTAATGTATGAATCAATGTTTGAATCAATGTATCTATTTTGTATAGAATAGAAGTCGTGCGTATAACCTTTCTCTAGTTCTTTCATGTGTTTGTTTTCGTTTTGATTTTGGAATGTAAAAGAGAGGGAGAGAGAGAATGAGTGAGAAAGATATATATATATATAAAGAGCGGGAGGGAGAGGGGAGAGAGGGAGGGAGAGAGAGAAAGAGAGAAAGACAGAGAGAAAGACAGAAGGACAAAGAAAGAGAGAAAAAGAAAGGGGGAGGTAGAGAGGGAGACAGAGAGGGAGAGAGAGTGAGAGAGAGAAAGAGAGAGAGAAAGACAGA